>PNEQ01051354.1:0-18055 GCA_003012365.1 Medauroidea extradentata
CAGTAAAATTTTTGAAGGTACAGTACCAGTGTTTCCATTCATGAGAAGCAGTAGATGATTCCGGATTAATATCTAATTTTTCTGGCCGTAGTAAGCGATCAATTATCTTCAAGTGAACAGAACTATGTTATTATTTTATGTTGAATAAATTGATGAGAGTTTTACCTAAAATAAGGTTTTATTCAACATAAAATCCTACTCCTTCCATAGCACGAATAAACAAAACATACGACAGCTAGAGTCCAAAGAGAATACATTATTATTACAAAACTCGTACAAGAAGACATCTCGTTCTGTACAAGCGGAGGAAGTAGAAGCATAAATGTTTACTGTAGTTTCCTATAACTATACTAAACTGTCCATAAATCCAGCTTACAGCATTTTATAAGATTTTCAAATAACTCAAGTTAAACTACCAAAAATGAAGAAGACTAAACATAATGGTATGTACAATAGTACATGATGTGTATTTCTGCAAATGACTGTGTAATGTGCAAGTTTGTTGAAAAGAATAGGGGTTTGTAGGACACAAATCAATTGGAATGGTTTATAATAGGAAATAAAATAAACACAAATAAAGCAATGATTGTGCTATTCACTAAGAAAAGAGAGGTGGTCAGAAAGAGGTACATTTTTAGGAATAAGATTGGGAAGTTTGATTTAATATAAATATTTAGGAGTTGTTCAGGATTATTTGCTTTGGGGTGAGCAGGTGAAGAGAGTAACTAAACCTTAGTTAAGTGTGAAGAGCACTGGCACTGCTGGGGAGGGTTTTGAGGGGCACAGACAGGAAAGTAACGACAAGAGGTGCATGATGGTGAGACCCATTTTGAATATGCAGCAGCTGCTGGGACTTGTACCTAGAAGAAGAACTTACTATATACTGTATTTACAAATCCTATATCTCTTGAGGAATACGCTTTCTGTGAGATGTAACTAAAAAAAAAAAAAAATAGATACATAAATGGGCAGCTAGTTGGGTTATAAATAAGTAGAGAAGAGCTGGAGGGTAAAAGGGAGAGGAAGAATAAACACCCTCAGAAATGGTAAGAGCTTTTTTTCGTGGAGGGGATGGTGTAGGAGCACAGTGCAAGAGAGATGAGGAAGTTGGAGCAGATATAAGGATGTTCAAGGTGGTGAGAGGCATGGGAGCATGGGAACAGCTGAAAAGCTAGGTAACAAGGTACACAGTGAGATCTTCAAGGGAAAAGGAGACCACGAGAGGAAACTACAGAGGGTTAGAATGAGAACTGAAGGAAAAAAAACACCATGATAGCAAGAATAGGCTAGTACAGAAGTGTTATGGGTTGGTAGAGGGATTGAAAAGGGGATTGGGCAGCAGGTTTCCTTGTCACCATACTGCTGACCATTTTTAAAGTAAAATTTTAATTGATGATTTCCAACAATCACATTTTTTTTGCCTCGCTACCATTTGTTGCATGATGTTTTCTGGATTTACAGTCATTACTTTGCAGCAGTTAGATTATATTGAAATGAGTAATTTTGGGATGTATGCCCACAGCCATGTAATCAATTACATATATAGTTATTTTTTGCCAATTTAATATAAACAATCCAGCTAACTGTTACGTTAAAAGTTGTGCAATTTTAACTATAGGATTTGGTAGACAATTTATTTTTCTTAATTGTCTTGTGCTCTCATAAATACTAAGCCTAGACAATGCAGCACACACATTCAATCTCCAGAAATTAATTTTTTAGAATAATTTTTCTTGAAAAGTAGGCTAACACAAAAATGTTTGCAATTCTGTAGGCTATGGTAAAACGAGATACAACAGTCGTCATTGTAAAGTTAATTTTCAATATATTTTCAATGGCTACAACGAACCATATTGTGTGTTGACCTAAATATGTTTGCGATTTCTTATTCTATATCACATGAATAAACCATTTGACATGAAAGTAAAATTAAATATGTATGACCACATTGACATAGGTCTAGGCAAGTTTATGATTTTCGTGCATAACCTATCATTCCTAGGCAAAAATACATAAGCATTGCTTTACAACTTGGTCTGCTTGTATTAAATAGCTATAAGAAAATATGAGATTGGTAGTTTCCAGACTGTAAAATGTGGTAGACCTATTAATAAACATATATAACGAACATTCCTTTAACATAAGCTGATTGTACAAGCATAACACAGAAACGGGAATTTATTCTCGAAATTGATTAATTTAGAGATACTAAAAATAATGCCTTTTGCTGTCCACAAATTGCTCTATCAGTGAGAGTATTTTCGCAAAAAAACATACATAATATAGGCTTTTGCCTTTATTCTCGCTTGTTAAATACTCTAACCTCTAACCTTCCACCATATTTACTGTTTACTTATGCATATTTTTGTGCGAGATTAGGTCAGTATATTTGCTAAAAATCACCTCCTACCCAGACCTTCAGCTAAGGTTAGTAGCCTTCACATTTAGGTCAACAAATTGTTTACAGAATAGCTCTCAGAGATATGAAGGTCAGCACTGCGAATGCAGACCTAAACTCGGCCATCATGGTGACCTTAAAAAGTTACAGAATAGACCCCCTGGACACTCGCCTGGATATTTGACCCCCTTGTTGTTTGGCTGTAGTTCGCCAAGTTACCGAGAATATTGTCTTTTATTGGCGCTGATGTTAGGGCGGTCGGACTAAACTCCGCCCACTTCCTTTCCACTATGATAAACAATCTATCAAAACATATTTTTTATCAATTTATGAAATACTTTTTTCGCTCACAAATTTAAGAAAAGGCTCCAGCAATCTTTATTCAGTTTACAAATTTAACAGTAGAAAAAAAGGGGACGGAGTTTGAGTCCGACCGCCCGAATTACAGCGCCAAAAAGCACGACATTATCCGTAACTTGACGAACTATAGCCAAACAACAAGGGGGTCAAGCAAAATACATTGTTAGATAGGCGAGTGTCCAGACCTGTACTTCTACGACCGTGGTCTGGACACTCGCCTATCTACCAATGATATGGAGATGACCCAGATATGACTGAAAGCGCCACTAGCAATGAAGTGTTGTTTTAACATTGCAGTATAGCATCGTAGTCGAAATCGGATTAGTTCAAAATTAATATTGAAGTACTACTACAAGCTGCACAGCATCTAGAAAAACGAGACAAAAGTGCTGAAATCCGTGGTATGGAAAACGATAAATGCAGACGAGCTGAAGAAGACATATGTGGAGACGGAAGTCTTTTTAAACAGTTACTAGATGAGATCGCGTCATTGCGGGAAATAATTAAAGTACTACATGAAGAACTGAAGCTAACTCGTGAATACAACGAAGAGTTGAAGTTGACCAGTGAGCGTAAAAACAGTAAAACTATAAACAAGTGGTCAGAAGTTGTCAGAAGGATAAAGAATTACCGAGAAAAAACAACACTGTATTAATGTCCAAAACAAGTACGAGGTGCTGTGGGAACAAAATTATTAATATAATTCCAACCCAGCAAAAAACCAGGGAAGTGTTGACTTCAAAAGACCTAAAAAAACCGGCGACGACAAAAAAGCATGACGCCAAAATGCAAAAAAAAAAATCCATTCTGCTCTACACCGACAGCCAAGGCAGGGAATTGGCAGGAGAAGTCAACAAGCTAAATGCAAATGTTCAAGCTCAAGGTATGGTTAAACCAAGGGCAAAAATCGCACAAGTAATAAATGAACTAAAAGAAGACATTGAACAAATAAAAAATGAAGACGAAGTAGTCATTTGTGATAGAGGAAATGCCTGGGCGCGGAACGAGTCGACAGGGGTGAGGGGTTAACCCAGGCACAAAAGTTAACGTTAAATTAAATGTTCCAAAAGATGAAGAAAATAACTATTGCTGTGAAATGATGAGACAAAGAGATGCTGGTGCCCGGGCGACTGGAGCCGAACCGCCTCGACACGCCGCCAGTAGTCAACTGATGAAGCCTTGGCGGGCTCAGGGCGACCACGCCGCTGAGCGCTCAAAAACTTCGTTAACACATTAAAAAGACGTACAACATACAAACAAAGCACTTGAAAAATTTTAGAAAATTTAGACTTGCTGATTAATGTCTTAAAGATTGTTTGGAATGTTCATATTCATATTTTAAAGAATTTGTGTCAGAAAATATTTTGCTTTACATGCATTTAAATTACATTAAGAACAGAGAATTACTTAAATATGGTTAAATGAAAAATCTAGAGAGCAATGTTATTATAAAAAAAAGTATTTTAACAATTATAAGTTTTAAAGAAATTACGCGGCAGAGGTTGCCGGTTGTGCGAGTCCAACTTTACGTTAGGCGCAGGGGTGTTTCTACCCGAGTTTGAGGTTAGACCTGACAAGTCTTTCCAGGGGGCTGATTTTTGGGAAACAAGATTACCCCTGGTCTAGTACGTTTCTGTATTACACTGCACACGTGTCCCTGTTGCCCTCACTTACACAGAACACCCGCACTGACAGTCGGTGGTTCAATGTGTGTTTGTGGCATTTAGGCTTAATGGGACGTATTCTTAGCAATAGCTAGAGATTAAGGGAATTTTGTCTACAGCTGAACGTTGCGTCGGACTGCGGTGGCGGCGTCGGGATGCCATGACCTCTTGTGACCACGTTGTCGGGTGCGTTCCCATATGCGCCCGCAGTACTGCTTGCCTGGTGTGTTCCTGAATGTGTGGTGCACACGACGGGCTGTTCCGAGGGCATGCGGCTTGGTCCGCGTCACATGTATAGACCATCTCATAATTAGCAAAATCTAATGCAATATAGACCTCAAACAAGTAATCAGCGGACTGTCCGACCACTATGGTCAGTTGTTAAATATAAATTGTAGTAAGATAATGTCTGAAAAAAACACTGTTTCAGCAAGACTATAAAAAACTTTGACTCCTTTTATCATGACCTCAGCAAAGAAAATTGGAATGCCATTTTTGCTGCTACTTCTGTGAATGACAAGTTTAAATTGTTCATGAATAACTTATTATTAAAATTTAACAAGCATTTTACAAAAAAAATTGTTTAAAATCAAACATGGACAAGACGGTCCAGAGTGGATCACTAAAGGAATTAAGACATCAAGTAAAAATCTTTAAAATCTACATATTATAAGCAAACACAATAATTCACCCAACTTTGTAACTTATTATAAAAATTATAAAAAAAAATTACAAAAACACACTGAAAAAAGCCATGCAACTTTTCACAGACAAACTAATACAAAATTCTAACAACAGGTCAAAAACTATTTGGAATGTAACAAAGGAGTCTGGCATACAAAAACACACGCACCAAAATCCAGATGTAGTAGATGATAAAGGAGCGGTCTTTAAGTTCACAGTGGACAAAGCCAATTACATAAACAATTTTTTTGTGAAATAGCTCAGAAAATATCCTCTAAATTACCTCAGCCACAGAAATAGCTTAAGTTGAGAATAAAAACAGCTGACACATCTTTATACTTGTATCCAGTTAGTTTGTTTGAAATGGGAGAATGTTAAAAAAAAAAAAAAAACTAAAAAACAAAACTTCCACCGGCCTAGATGCTATCCCAGTACAAATAATGAAAAACTGCACTGATTTGCTTTCTAAGCCTTTAATACACATAACAAATGATTCATTTACAATGTGTTTCTTCCCTGATGATCTCAAAATAGCCAAAGTTGTTCCATTATTTAAAAAAGGTGATTGTACACAGGTAGAAAACTACAGACCCATATCATTACTGAGTTTCTTTTCAAAGATTTTCAAGTTAATATTAAAAAACAGAATAATTCATTACCTAACCAAATACAGATTGTTAAATAACTTCCAGCATGTTTTTCTACAAGGCAGGAGCACAGAATCTGTGATAGGTAAATTTCTGGAAAGTGTAATATCATGCACGGACAAATCATATGACTCACTAGTGATTTTTCTTGATTTATCTAAAGCATTTGATACAGTTGACCATATTTTGTTAGAAAAGCTGGAAATTCTAGGCATTAGGAGAGTTGCCAATAATATATTAAAATCTTATTTGACAAACAGAAGACAAGCCATAAAAATTGTTCATAAAAATGAAACAAATTTTTTAGAAAAATTTTCTTCCCAATCACAGATAATAAATACTGGTGTTCCACAAGGAAGTGTTTCTGGGCCATTGCTGTTTATAATATATCTAAATGATCTTGGACTACAACTACATTACACTTCGGTAATTTCATTTGCTGATGACACAAACATACATATCAAACCATGAGATAAAGAAACACTTGATGAAACTGCAACTAAAGTACTTAGTAAGCTAAACACATGGTTTTCCTCCAATAAACTCACCTTAAACTTGAACAAAACAAAATGCCTTTTGTTCACCTCAAAAAAGACAGTAAAAGAACCCTAAATATTTGCGGAAAATAAATTTATCAGGCCAGTAAACCAAACATGTTTCCTTGGTGTAGAAATTGATAGCAAACTTTCATGGAAAGAACACACAAAACATGTCATAAATAAAATAAACACAGCTTGTTACATGTTAAAAGTACTTTAGTATGTAACATCAAGAAACTGTTTAAAATCAGTCTATTTTGCTTACATTCATTCACACATTACTTATGTTTTTTTTTGGGTGGGGGGAGGGGGATCTGTAGGAACAACTTGCAAACTGTTTTCACAGCACAGAAAAGAGCACTACGCATAATTCAAAATTTATCCCCAACTGACAGTGCTGTAGAAAAGTTTTTTAAAATATTGAAAATCCTCCCAGTACCTTGTGTTTACATAATATTTAAAACCATTCTTTATATTCATTGAAACCAAGATAAACATAGTAAAAACAATCCTGTACATAAGCATAATACTAGAATACGAAACAATTTTCACTTGATTAATGTAAACAATGCATATACACTTAAAAGTGCACAAAATGTAGGTTTAAGGCTGTTCAATAAATTACCACGCAACATTAAATCCTTATATGGAAAAAAATTTAAACAAAATTTGAATGAATTTTTACTCCATAAATCTTTCAACACTCTGGCTGAATACATGTCAGTATAGGCTAATTTTACTGTAAAGTGTAAAGGTAAATGTATGGTTTAAAGAAAGGAAGAGGGAAAAAGAAAAAAAAGGGGAAGGGGAAATAAATTTTTTCTTAGTATTTATGTTGACGGGGACGAGGGTGGAGGAGATGGTTGATTATGAAAATACTGGCGTGCTTTAAGAGCGTTCCTGGAAAGGCGCCAGTCGGTTAGCGGAGAACCGGCACTCAGGTGTTGCGAGTGGCCGACGGCCGGCTTCAAAACTCTCCTCGTCCTCCGCCGTTGTAAGTTTGGAAGTAGACTGGGCACTAACCCATATAGGGACAAACAGGACATGCATATTAAAAATGCACATACCTGATGTGCGAAAAAGGCGAGAAAATGTTGTGTGCCATGTTTTGTGCACTGCCAATTAACAATCAAAACAGTACCAAACTAAACTTTTGGTTTAAATATTATTATAGTTAGGCAGTGCAGGGAATAGGTGAGACATCCGAGTATCAGTACCTAGTAATAGTTCTGCTTGAAAATATTGGGTGAAAGCCAAGTTCTGAGAGTGGTCGCGAATGGTAGGAAAGCACTAGGAATGATGGGTAAGATACTAAGAGGAACCAGCTCGGAGGTAACGGAGAAGGCTTACAACACCATGGTCCAGCCTGTTCTTAAGTACGCTGCAGCTGAGTGGGACCCCCATGTTGAGGTGGGCATGAAGGAACTAGTGGAGGTGCAAAGCAGGGCAGCCAGATGGGCGAAGGGTAAGAGAAGGCAAGAACAGAATGAAGAGAGTGAAATAAATTTTAGGCCATCAGGAATGATGAAGGGTATAGGATGGAACAGACTGAACAATAGGAGAATGTTGGAAAGACTTGTTAGTAAGTATAAGATAGTGGGACGATGAAAGATGGAGTGCACTAGCTGAACATCTAGAAAAGGGTGGATTTAGAGGTACAGGCAACCACAGTAATAAGATACAGCGGGTATGGTGGAAAACGGGGCAGGGCTACAGTCCATGCTGGTTAGAATGGTCAGCGAGTGGAATTTGTTGCGACAGGAGGTGGTGTCGTCGTGATGTAGGACAGTTTAGGAAGGCTTTGGAGAGGATGTTGTAGGGGCATTTGGATGCATGCCCAATAGGAAGATAAAAATTATTAATAATAATTATTAAGGAGTAACCCATTACAGGCATACATGTAGGATTACCTGTAAACAAAACACTTACCCATATGATTTATTTCTTGGATTTCTGAAGTCATCATCCTTGAAATGGATTTCACACACTTTCAAATATTTGAGACAAGCTGGACCTCTAAGTTTGACACTTTCATCTAGGTCAAATCTTTTGGTTTTGTGCACCCACTCTTTATTGCTAAAAACAAATACAGATTATTGTTTATAACTTAATGAAAATATCAGCACACAAACTAATTCAGTTACCACACATAGGTATCCCAGGAATGAGTGCAGATTTTTGACAGATCAGCTTGCAAGATACTTTTTGGTCTATTGTTTGTCTCAAAGGATTTCTTTGATTGTCAGAATTCTTTAAACTTTAATAGCCCTTGTAGCAAGTCAGCACATAGTTTTAAATAAATAATATTGTATATAATTTCTGAAATGACATTTGCAAGCTGTCATAAAAGTGCACTCAATCGTGGGTTACCATGCCCAGAAAGCTAGTGACAGGACTTGCAATAATTACACCCACAAATGTACAGTTAGTACTGATTTACGCCTTAACATTTAAGAAATAGGCTACTGCATATAGTTAGAGTTCATTTGATTCTGAAAATCTACTTTCAACATCAAAATTTATACGAGAAACCACAATCAAACTCAGTGTACCTACTTACATGTCAGACTTCGGAAAAGAAAAAAAATGACTTGGCATCCCTCTGAACTCTGTAACAACTGCATCCATACATAGCACAAATACTTCCGCTTGTGCTGTATGCCGGATAATGTGGTGGTTCTATCTCAATCAGCGTAATTAATTATTTTCCACAAATTAACTGTGGTCTTAGCATGTAAACAAATCGGCCAAAGGAAAAGTTTTACAACATTCTCCGACAGGAGCGCTGAACGCAGTTGTTTCCTTTATGGCTACCGAGTGTCCAGTATTCCTATTTATCGTATTTGGTTAAAGTTTGTAACTCACGTACGCAATATTATGCTATGATGATGACACACATTTGGCTTGGCTTGGCTTCCTTGTAATATTTCATGCAGTTGTCACATGGAGCGCTCCACACTCTGTTGCTGCAACGTAATTGGTCTGTTACAAAAGTCGGTACAGGACCTGGGATGGAAAATAGCACCGATTCTATTACCAAATCTGGTATGAAAAACTGCCAAGCCAGGTGGATAAAAACCAAGATGTCTTCCGTAATGATTGTAATAGCATCTGTTATGGCAGATCTTGTACAGGCTGCAAGGAGTAATAAAGGCACTAAATGAAGCAATGGCTGATGCTACAGTCACTAAACCAGCGCGTAGGCATCTTAAATACAGCATGGCACCATGGGCAACCCCACATCTGTTAAACTTGGTAAAATAGTGTGATAAAATTTTCAAGAAATTTAAACGAAAAAGAAATAATAACTTTATCAGGGAGTAGTTAAGCCAATTAAACAACCAAATCACAGCACTTAAAATAAATCTTGTAGCGAACTATTATTTTAAAGAATTTGCTAGTTTCAATGGGAACAGCAAGCTGCTATGGAAAAAAAAAATTAACAACTTATTAGGTACCAGAAATAAACTAAGTCAGTCAATAAACTCTATACTTGATGAACAGGGTAACAAAGTTACAGATGAACTTAGAATTGCAAACATACTGAGTAAGCACTTTTCTACTGTTGGAGAGAAATTAGCTTCAACAATTGAAGTATTTCCTTCTGATAGTATAAACAGCCTGAAAACTCTGACGCTGTTTCCCCGATCACTTTTCCTGAACCCTGCAGACAATGCTGAAATTCTTCAGATAATAAATAGGCTACCCAGCAAAAGTCCTGGCCATGACAAAATTTCCCCCCCAATCAATTAAATATTGTAAAAATTACAAACTACCCTATCTTGTTGATGCAATAAACAAATCTCTTATATCAGGTGAATACCCAGACATCTTAAAAATAGCGAGAATCACTCCCATCTTCAAGTCAAGAGACAAAAATCTAGTTAACAATTACAGACCTATCTCCATTCTAAGTGCTACCAACAAAATCTTTGAAACAACATTGCATAAGAGATTAAGTAACTTTCTGGAAGAAAACAATCTATTCTACAATTTGCAATTTGGTTTTAGAAAAAACTCGAATACAACACAGGCAGCACTCTCCCTAGTAAATTATATCAGGAATGAAATTGATAAAAATAAATTTACAGGAGCCATTTTTTGTTGATCTGTGTAAAGCTTTTGATCTGGTTGATCATAAAATTCTACTTCAAAAACTGGAATATAATGGAGTAAGAGGTGTAGCTCTAGAGTTGTTTCAAAATTACCTTAAGAACAGATATCAAGCTGTTCAGATGGGGAGTAACTAGAGTAGCTCATATCAAAGTACCATCGGTGTTCCACAAAGTAGTGTTCAAGGCCCCCTCTTATTCTTAGTTTATGTTAACAATATTGGGAAACTCAAACTCCATGGGACCCCCACTCTGTATGCTGACGACACAGTTCTTGTCTATAAAAATAATATCACAATTTCAAGTATGCTAATGCTCATGCAAAAATATTTAATCACCCTTCAAGAATATTTGAGAATAAACAAACAAGTCCTTAATGCTGAGAAAACTAAATTTACTATCTTTACTGCTACACAATTGAAATATCAAATTGACATGCCTTTGCTTATTAACAACAAACCTATTGAAAATGTGAACCACATTAAATATCTAGGACTTTACATCGACAAACATCTGAAGTGGGATGTACATGTCAACAGGGTAATTCGTACAGTGCTACCAGTAGCATGTGTCCTACATAGACTGTACAAAGTTCCTACAAAAATTAAAACAACTGTTTTTGACGCAATGTTTAATAGCCATTTACAATACTTAAGCCCTATATGGGGCACAGCTTCTAAAAAAATTTGACAGCCCCTGCAAGTGATTCAGAATAAAGTAGTGAAAGCAACCTTTGGCTATCCATTTTCTATGGCATCTAAAGATGTTTATGAAACAAGCCAAGTTCTTCCTGTAAAATATCTTTATCTATACAATCTCCTAATATAGGTACATCCACAACAGCACTGACAGGTCAAACAACAACTCTGCTAAACATAAATATAGAACCAGACATGCTGAGGATAAAGTTTTATGCACCATAAAATCTGAATATGGAAGAAAACATACACATTTCCAAGAACATCAACAATACAACTCACTACCACCAGAACTAAAAACCCAGTATAACCTAAAAACCTTTAAAAAAACTACTAAAGAAAGAATTGTTAACCAAACTGACCACAAACGGATCACTAATTGCTTGTTAAAACAACATATTTTTCTAATACAGTATACTTGAACATATTTTCCTATTTGCAGTAAATCTGTTGTGATCTCCAATCAAATGGTTTTATGTAGTTTTGACGTATGCAGTTAGTTCTGTGATTTTTCTTACATTACAATGTCAGAGTACGTTTATGTAGAAGTTTGACTGCTAATTAGCCTAGTTTTCTGCTGTCGCCTTTGTAGTATTACTGTTTTGAAGGCAATCAATTTGTACCGTATTTTAGTGATCTGGGCGTAGCCTTAATAAATGAATTTCTACATAGTAGGAGCTTGACTAATGAATTAGCCCAGTTTTTGCAGTCAACTTTGTAGTATTACTGTTGTAGGTTAACAATTTGTACGGTACTGTATTTTAGTGAT
The DNA here is from genome assembly GCA_003012365.1 of Medauroidea extradentata. Classification (NCBI taxonomy): domain Eukaryota; kingdom Metazoa; phylum Arthropoda; class Insecta; order Phasmatodea; family Phasmatidae; genus Medauroidea; species Medauroidea extradentata. Next base: position 11,872 of record PNEQ01051354.1, read on the forward strand.
CTGAGCGTAGCCTTAAATTAATATTATGTCATAGTACCGTATTAATGTTTTAACTTCATTTGTTGTACCTGAGTATTTTGTATGTACATTATGAACAACTTTGTTGTAGGCATAATATAGAAACAGTAACTATATTTATAATTTTTCATATTGTATGTCACTGTACTTTAGTTTAATTTTGTATTTTCCTATAATATTCAATATTTCCACATATCAGAACCTAGTTACTGTTTGACTATCAATATAGTACGATGGTTTTTATGCCATCCTATGCTTTCAGGCATCCTATGTCTTTTAAGCATACTCTTTCTTCTCAGTTTACAGTAGTGACCTAATTTTTTAATTTTTTTTGTGTGTAGCTGTGTAGTAAGCAAACTGTATTTTTTTTAAAAATTTTATTGATTGATTTGATTTATTATATCAGCCATTAGGTTCAAGTATAAGCTTGATGCTAAGAACATAGGCTTTGTCAAAAAGAAGATTACAATATGATAGAAGATTACAATATGATGATTTAAAGTCACTAGTATTTTATAAATTTACTTAAGTTAGGAGAGTGTTTCCCCCTCCTCTTTCGATATTTATCTTTTTATTTTACTTGTTTTGTGTTATTTCAGTTTCTCTTCTTGTGAATCCTCTGTATTGATATTGTCTGTATACTAGTTTTTCTTATTGATGTGTATTAATTCCGCCTGTCTGTACTCTCCTCGCCTCATCATGTTAATATTACTGTAAAAGATCCTCGCTCTTGAGCTTTTCTCCAGAGGATCAATAAACAAAACTGAAAGATTGTGTTTCCTGTAGCAATAACGTTGTGAAAAATAAATGAAAATAAAGAAAAATAAATATAAAATAGCCCAATATGGTGATTGGATTTAAAACCACAGAACGTGTTTTCAGTTTGTGACTATGATCGAATAAGTTAAGGTCACATATTCGTCCGATATATTCCACCCTCTTGTTATGCTGTCTATGAGCACTCACGATATTTTTTTGTGTTTATGTTGATTGTTTCGTATTGTTATAAAGCGTAGGTAGGAATTGTTTAGTAAATTTTTGAGAGAAATAAAGTGTAATGTAGTGTTTTAACATCTTTAATAGCAATGTCTGGCTTGTTTTGTAAGAAGTTGCTTCGTTGACGCCTTTAATGCATCTACTGTTCGGACATGTTTTACAGTTCTTCTGTAGCCACCGCCATGAGCGATTTGGAATTCGAGTGCGGAAATTCGGCATGTGACGTGTTCGTGATGTTATGGAAATTTGATTATTGCTATTTGTCCTGGGCGAAAGCTGTACGTGTACGGCGATGTGTTTGCTGTTTCATGTTTTGTGATATTTTCACGTTGGTTGTGTGGAATCTTCTTTAGCTGAAAGTTTCTAGTGGCTGCAGATTAGTTTGATATTTATTTGTTTCACGGTCATTGTTCATATTTCTTTCTCTCTTTCTGTGAATTCGGAAGCCGTCGGTCATCGTTTGAAAAAAATACCTAGTTGTAGTTAACTGGAATTCATAATCCTCTTATGCCATTAGCTTCATTATTTGCAGTAGACAGTACTAAGTTTTTTAGTGCAGGAAGTCCATTTTTAATGCCCATTAACAGTAACTCTACTAAGAATTGTCGTAGTATCATTATTCAGTGAGGATATATGTTGTCTGTCCCATATTTTTCTTTAAAAGGTAGGTAATGGTAAATATCTAGTTTAGCCACTCATTGTGTACCGGCCAAACTACTGATTTTAGACACATAGTTTATTAATGAAAGATGTTTGTAGTGACATTCTAAGTAGACCTATGTAAAAAAAAATTTTCGGTTTTTAGGTTAGTTTAGGTTCGGTTGTTAGGTTAGTTTCAGCGAGATTAGGTTAGTTTGGGTTAGGTAAAATTAGGTTACCTAACTTGACCTAACATTAAGTTAGGTAAAGTAAGGTTACCAAACCTATTCTCCGTTCACTCTTAGTTGAGTTTTAGGATAAACAAAGCAAATTATAAACAAACATGTTCATTGGCTGCCGACCCCCGTGCACTGTGATCTTGCTTAAGAAATAGATCTTTGTTATCTGCCGTGTACTTCTAAATTTACCATTCCATCACTTAATGAGAGAGTTTTATAACAAATATCTAAAATATACAGATGTTACAAACACAATCTATGATGCTATATGTTTATTACAGGGTTCTTACAGATATTGTATAAAAAAATTCAAGGACTTTCGAGGACTTTTCCAGGACAATCAGCTAAATTTCAAGGACCATCTGCAGTGATACTGACTAAAATTTTTTTGATACGTCTAGCTTATTTTATAACATCCTAGGCATCCAGCACTGACAAGACAATACTTTTCACATACAGAAATATGGACTTGTACTTTATCACACTTTAAAGACACATCTAAGTGAATATCTAAGACAGAAAATCTTAAAAAACTTGTAAAACTGATTGTACATAAAAATATATAAATGCTATAATTGTAAAGATCAGAATATAGTCCATTACTTACCAGTATTTCATCGCTCTTATGGGTCATTCCGCGTCAAATCAACCATGCTTAAAACCCTTAACCCCCCCCCCCCCAAATTGTGATTAAATTCAGAATATATTTTGTACACATGGTGAGATTTAATAATATATATTTTTTTTTTTTTTTTAGAATTTTTAAAATACTATTTTGAGACTTAGGCCTATAGCCTTTTAAAAAACCAAATAAAAAAAATCAATGGTAGATACTTATACAAGTGGGTCATTCCATGTCAAGTGGTCTAAATTTGAGAAAAAAAAATTTGTGACCATCTTCAATCTTGATGAAATTTGGAGTAAGTCAAGAGCATTACTTAGGAGGATTTTACACAAAATTTCAGATTGATTGGCAGCATAGTCTGGGTTCTAGAGGCTCCTGCACATAGAGGGCCATCATAACAACAGCGCGCGCCTGAATAAAATGCCAAGTTTGAAACACTATTGTGGCACTACTAAAACAGCTAGCATCCTAAAAATTGGTAACCTAAGATAACTTTTTGTGCTTTACAAGATGGTAAGAGTATTTCTTATTCAAAAGACTTATCTTTATTGCTATGGCCTCCCAAAGTTGGCAAAAATATTCACCATCTTAAATTTAGAGCTGACTTTTGCTATCCATGACTTTACAACAGTGCTGCCTGAATGACTGTACTTCTGCTAGCTAATCCAGACCATGGCTGCTTTCAGTTTGCCAAAAGAGCAGCTTCTAAGCTTATTTGATTTTGCAGATATTTGCCTCTAAACTATGGATTTTTGTTTTACCCACTGAATATTACCCTTTTTTAAACGAACATACCACAAAACTATCTTCTCTGATTGAGGTCTTTCTGGCATGGTTAGAAAGAGCAGCCTTTTTGCTTTAAGAATCATCTTGTTTCATCTTTGTGTCTCAATGTGTAAGGTATTAAACTTTACATTAATAATTATCCGTTTTTAGCTACCAGACATAGACGCTGCGACAAAATCAGCATCAAAGATAGTGATTCTCCAACCACTTAAATTATCTGTATTCCTTAAAATGATAAGGGAATTAATATATAAGCTAACTTTAATAAAAAAGCATAAGTATTTTTTTTTTATTATTGATCATGTAATAATTGATTAAACATGAAGGGAAATTGTCTATACTATAACTATAAAATCCTTGCTTTGGTCCATGGTGGCTGAGCCACTAGCAATTCATGCTCAAAATGATATGCTTCTATCATTGAAAGCATGAATTGATATCCTCATCGCCTAGAGGTCACGCCCGATAGCCAGGCAAGGCCAGCCATGGGTGGGTCTCTTTACCATGGGTTCTCAAGCCCACAAGGGGTTTCTTGTCATGGATCCCAAGCCAATGGTGGGTTAATGGTTGCCAAGCCAGAGTGATGCACTGTTCAAGTAAAGAATAATAAAATGACCAATGGGAAAACATGGACGTAATTATTGTTTTACAATTGATTGGAATATATCTTCAATGCTTGACAGCATCATTTCTGTTAAATGGTACTGTCTTCCCATAGCTTCCCATAGCTGTAGCTGTAGGAGCTGGAATGTTGGCAATAATATGCTGTTCCGGTATCCAACAAGTGTCTCATCTAGGAGGCCATTAAAATGATCTTGCAATTCCATGAGGATGCATAAAGTTGACGAGAGCATCATGCTCTTCAAGTGAAATTTCACAAATGTTGCCAATCCACCATTTGTTTTCATAAATGCTGGCAACATATTGGCCAGGCTGAAGACTTGCAATTGATAGGGTTGGCTGTTTGACTATAGCAGTTGGGTTCAAATGGGCTAAAAATGATGAAGAGGAATCATTTGAAACTCTGCTAACACAAATTGTAGCTTCATTAATAGGTACAAAGTGATGGTTTTCCCTGGTTCCTGCTACTGTATGGCCATCTTTAAACCTTTGTTCTTGTTGTAAGGAAACTGCTTCAATTTCTTCTTTGAAAATGAAAAAAACACTTGATCCCTTTGATCTGCTGCACACAATAGTCAAAACAGGTCTTGTGGTGTCAAAATTTGGTTGTTGACAGGACGCTGAAGGCTGGCACGTGCTGCTGATCGCTTAATAGTTCCACCAATGCCATCACAAGGTGACTTTCCATGGCTTGTGCCAAAAAAAGTTCCAGTCGGCAGTACAATTAAAATCGTTTTCATGATGGCACAAATTCATAAAATTCTTGTAGTTCTTGTATTGTGCAGCAGAGCCATCACTGAAATGTATATGTGCACTATTTCACCAGCAATGTTCTTTAGATACTCAATCAGCTTGGTTAAAAAGACATGCATAGTGATTGTGTCATGCTGCAGGTGATCACTGATAATTAGAGATGATGGTTTATCGCGGGAAAACTTGACTATTTGCTAGGCTTCAACGTACGTTCAGCTTATCAAAATATTACTGGCTTTTCCTTGTACGCAAAGCTACTGCCCTATTTGACTAAGCCAATAAGAATACCGCTATTTTAATATTTGATGCACGTTATTGGTCTATAGACAGCTACGTTGTGTCAGTGTTTTCAAGGCTATGTTGGCACAAAACATTTTCGCGATATACCATCATCTCTACTGATAATAGAAAAACTGATGCTTTGCAATTGGTTGGCATTCTTGTAGTACACTACAAAAGGATGCAATGTAGCTTGGCTATTTCCCAATGAAAGCCTTGAACTGCATCTTGTACAACAAAGGAATAATTTTCAGCAAAATCCATCAATATAACTAATTCACCAGGTTTCAAATTTTCTTTTGTGGCTTTAAGGTGGTGACTTTGAAATTTAGCAATGTAGTGATGGGAAGAAAGTTTCAAAATTTTGCTAACTAAGGCTTAAATGAAATCTTCAATAGTGTCCTGTTTCAATTCCAACGTATCCCTATCAGTGTGCACCCACTGCTTGTATTGAATTGTGTCTTCACTGTCGTTTTCTTCAAAATACGTTTGCAAATATTTTACCAATTCTTCAGTGCCTGGACATTCTTCACAACGATGAAGCATGCAATCTTTTGAATCCAAGCGGCAAACTGTCTTACTGATGAGGCACTTGTAGTCGTCTTTAATGGGAGTAGCTTGCAGCATTAGCTTGACATTTTGATGAATGGTAGACATACAAACTGAGTGTGTCCCGGATGCACTAACAGTAATGCACGATTTTGGCCTAAGCTCACAAAACTTTGAAAATCCAATTTCAGATCCATATCGGGTTCGGTATTCTGCATACAATTCCTTCAAGTTACAAAGGATCAGTCGCTTTTGCACTTGAACTTAAGTATCTTCTGACAGTCTTACTGAAACATAGTCCTTCTTTCCAGGGCACAAACAAGTAAATTCATCATCTTCGTAAAATGCAAGTACTCTTTCTTTTATTTCACCCAATAACTTTTTTCCCTGTTTTTTCCCCGGCATTGCCAACAGACCACCTTCTTCTTTCAGCTTCCTGGCTTTCTTCGCCATTCTTTCAGTAACATCAAATTCTACTGCTGGGTCATTCCATGGTAACTCACGTTACAAAATGACTTTTAAAATTATTTTATAAATAATTTTGTGCATAATAAAATAACCACATTTGATTGATTGTAATTTTTCTGTAATGGTTAGGTCTTGGAAAATATATACAACGTGAAATTTTCATAATATCACTTACAGGAACTGAAATATGATTTAATTGTTAGTGGTAACT
>PNEQ01051355.1:0-18056 GCA_003012365.1 Medauroidea extradentata
TTTATTTTTGGGTTATTCCAGAAAAACAGTAGTAATTACATTACAAAAAGTATGTTTAATTTTGGGTTATTCCAGAAATTACTATGTATTTAGATGTAACAATACAAAACATGTGAACGTACATACCTTCAGATTCACTGCTGTGACCTGTTTCTGCATTATTTGCTTCCATTACAACCAAACACGTTTACATAAACCAATCTCATTGCCAACAAAAAATGTCCAGCAACATACAACACATCTGTCACTAGCAACAACAACAAGTGAAGTGATAAACAATTGGGAACCAAAGAGGTGTAGGTGCACTAGTATCCCTTTACCACCAAATATAATAACAATTTTGTTAGTAAGTTCTAAAAATGTCCGCTCGATAGCAGCACAAATCAACGACCACACTTATATCTCTTTGCCAACAAACAGTTTCATGCTTTAGGTGTACTGTAATGCACTTATCCCATTTTTATATATTTCGTCACTTACACCCCTTTGATTCTAATCGCCTCAATTATTTCTAGTGTTACAATTAACAGCACACGAGGTTGAAGCAGTCGTCTCACTCTGTTGCTGTGTCGATAGTCCCACCATGTGAGTGTGGATGTCTGACTGTTTGATGGCCTGTCGTCTTTTGTGAAGGAATGTAGAATGCATTACCTCCGACACAGGGTAACAGTATTTTTTGTTTTCTGAAAATTACATCAGCGTGTCACAAGCAGCAGCGGCCACACTCCACGTAACATCTGCTTCGTCACTATCGTTGTACAGTGCACTGTCCAAATCCTGTAGTTTAGCCGTTTGGAGTGTTCTCCGATCATGAAATCCTTTCTGCGACTCGCTGTTCGACATAAATATTTTAAGTTTGGCGCTACTCTTTTTAATGTCGTACACAGTTGTCTCGCCGATGCCATACTCTTCCTTGATTGCAGAAATCTTTACACCACGCTCCATTATCTTGCAAATTTCGAACTTTTGTTTTAGTGTTAACGTTGGGTGTTTCTTTTTTCTTACCGGCACCATTTTCACAACAGACAAAACTAACAAATACCTGGAGCAGTGTTAGAGCTTTTCTTATCGATTTGTTGTGTTCCGGGAAGACACGTTGACCTTGGGCTTGCTGCATCTGCTGCTGCTACTAGTACAGTTAGATGCTTGCTACTGTAGCAGTGCGACACAGCGCAGCACAAACTCGAAGAAGCTAGGTGCAGTGCAGCACGGCGCAGCACGTTGCAATAATCAAAATGGACATTGCTTTGAGAAAACCACAGATTTTGGAGTACCACAGATTCTCGAACTTTGCCTGGCAAGAATTTACTGTATTTAAAATAGAAACACTCAAGCAAAATCACTAGTAAATTACAAAATAAAAAAATACAAGATGTACATTTAAAACCTTTCCTTGATTGGCTTTCCGCAGTGTGCTACTGCCCTAGTCATTTACATTTTACACACATGGAAAATATATTTAAGGAGTTCTGTAATCCAAGTATTGTAAACATTTTGTGTAAAATCTTTGCATGTATGTCTGTCATTATTTTGCACAAATCACCTGGGATTCAAAACCCACGCTGACACTTGCCACCTGTATTACGTCATGGTGCATAGAGCGCTCGACACTGCATACATTCTCACACAGTCTCTAGTTAATTTTGTAAATACGTACTACCAATTTGTTAGCGAGCTTTGCTAAGAAAAGGGTAGTCTAAAACTGTTCGATTGAGGCTGGTATTCCGTCATCACAGCTTACGGAAACAGGAGCTTACTTGCCTCGTAGCGAAGACAGAAGTTTAGGTGGTTTTTGTAAGTGGGGAGGGTGGTCACGTGGCCGGGATCCAGCTGCAGTAGCCCAGACGTTGGAAGCGACAGAACTGGCGTCCGCGGCACACGTCATCTGCGCCCCCCGTCCCTCCCCACCACTTAGGCGACCATACAGCCGCTAGTGGTACCAGTAGTCCAGTGCTCGTAAGAGGTTGTGAACTTGCAGCTGGTATGGGTCTGCTGGTGGTGCTGCTGACAGGATTGCCGCTCGTCGACTGTGTTGTTGATATCATGCTGTCTGCTCTGGCTCTGCACCTTCGATGTCACTCGTAGAGTGGCCAGTAAAGAGGCATGCTCTGTCTGCACCTGTTGCAGTCCGGCGATGGGCATGTAGGCAGCCTGACGGGCCTGTGCGCCATGCAGGTGCCTCACTGCCTAAGGTAGCGGGAGCCTGGATGCTCCTGCATCTTTGACGGCTGTGGTGAACTGCTGGGCCCGCCTCCTTCCCCTATGAGGTAGGGAAAGAGCTGTCAGACCTGCAGGTCTCACCTGAGAGCATCCCGTGCAGGAGATCTGCACAGGACGGTGACGTCGGTGGGTCTGCCGTGGTGGTGACTCTGGGGTGTCAACATCGCTGCTCTACCCGTCAGCCTCGCTGCCCGCTTGGACATGTGGTGACAGGTGCCCAGGTGGGGAGGATGGCGTTGCAGCACTTCAACCCTGCCGGTTCCGCTAGGTTCCCCTGACTCTCAGGTGGTGCGCCCTATGGGCTTCTTGAGTTTTAGCCTGTAGATTCTCCTTCCATCGAGTCGTCTGTGGGTGTCAACGATGGTTTACCCTCTTGTGGTGTGCATTCCTTCTGGTTCTCGTTCAGTCTCTGCTCGCTTTGCCGCACCTGCACGAGGTGAAAGTCGTCCCTGTGAATTGTCCGCGCCTGGCAGCCCACTCGAATGATGCAACAGGTGTTACCTGCAGCTCAGTGAATGATAGGGGGTCTGGTCCATTATGGGGCCAGTCCAGCGCAGAACGCCTTCTTGCCTGTTGACTGCGGTTGTGACTGGCATACTCCCTTTGCCCAGGCTGGAGTTGTGGGGGTTGCTTTGCGGAGCCGGGGCACCACTGGGACACACATCTCTGTTTTCATTGCCTCACCAGGTTTCTCTGTTGTCTCCTTATATGGTGTCTCTGTCCTCTGCTTCCATTCGCTGTATTTTCTCCTGCCGGAAAACAGGCCATTTCTCCAGGCAGCGGAAGATTGCGATCCTGTAACAATTCGGCAGGGGAGTATCCCGTAACGGCATTAACCCTGGCGCGTAGAATGTACAAGACCGCGGGTAAATGCTCTGCCCAGCTCTTATTGTCTCCCTTTGCTCGGGACCTGAGTTGCGCCTTGATTCTGGTTCCTGCACTCAGTTGGGGTAGTCTGGTGTTGTACGTTTCATCTGGTGCAGTATTCCCGCCACTTGTGGCCTGCAAACTGCATACTGTTGTCTGTTAGTAGGGCATCCCCACCAACAGAAGAACTTATTTTCTAGGTTACGGGGGATAACAGGTGTCCATGTACTGGATAATGCGAAGGGCTCTAATCCATCTGGTGTACAGATTGTTTATAACCAGGATGAACCGCTTACTACATTTGTTACATAGATATGGCCCCATAAAATCGAGGGCTACCGTGTCCATGGGTATTTGTGGCATTCTGGGCTGTTTTCCATCAGCGTGCTGACTTTTGATACAATTACAATGCTGGCAACAGCGCACAAAGTCCCTGGTCTGTTGTGTGGCACCTGGCCAGTAAAAATTGCGTTTCAGGTTCGTCAGTGTCTGGGTGATGCCCGGATGTGCTGCCCAGAAACTCTCGTGGGCAAACTGCAGGACTGTCATCCGTTCTGCCTCCGTTACAAAGAGTTTCCAATTTGGTTCGGACATTGGGCGTTCAATCTGCTGAATGCTGTCTATGACACGCCAGTGCGGGACTTCCCCTTGGTTGCACTTCTTCACCTTCTGGCGTACTACAGGGCATTGTTGCTGCATACATACTACTTGGTTCTTCAATTCTTTGTGTCAGTTTGCATTGCACCATGTTGTAGCACATGGGTGGCTCGCCTTTGCTAGTTGTTTCATTTCGCACTGTCGGTGGCATGATTTCATCCCATTCCTCTTCATCCACAGGGATGGCATCTTAGGAAGCTCGGTACAATGTGTCTGCAAGCTCGTTTTCTGCTCCAGGCACATGCTGGACTTCAAAGTTGTTTTGATGTTTGAAAGAACTGTGCAATGGGAGTTCATGACTAGATTCAATGGGCCGACCCTTCATGGTTTTTCCAGTTTCCTCATCAGTCGCACTCGTATTCCTGAACCCTGTGTGTCTACCTGATAATGGGAACAGATTCCAGTTCCCGAAACGTCGTAACACTGTCTGTCTGGAAAACTATTGTGTTTTGTTTCGTCTCTTCATTGTGTCGTTTGTCTTGTCGGTATATGTATGATATCTGTTGCATTTTGTCTCGTCTACTTGTTGTGTTCTTTTGTTATTTTTCTGTTCGTGTCTGATATCTACTGTGTTTGTTGTTTCGTCTCATCGTTGTGTCGCATGTTATTTGGTTTTTTTATTTTATTTGTTATTAATTTCATTTATTATCTGTTTGTTCCTTGTTTTTATTTGACCCGATTCCATCTTGGAGTTTCATGTTGTGTATGTATCTTGCTGAATAAAGCATACTCTGCTTATTTTATGGTTTTCTTTTATTTGTTTAGTTTTCTTTGACAGTCATTCAATTTTGCAATGGAGTACGTCCAAGAAACTGAATCTATTCAAAGTTGTTATCGTACTGCGGGAGCCCTAACACCAACATGCGACAGGGCCGTGCTACTGGGACATGCTCTCCGGCTGGTGCAATGGCGCCGGCATATATACTCTATCCATTCTAAGGTTGCAGCTAGCTCATTCCAGTGAACGGCAGTACAATTTTTGCACAGCATAAATTTCATTTCAAATATTGAAAAATACAAGGTAACTGTGTTACGGCACGATCACAATGTGAGGAATCAAGATAGAATTCAGTTGCTTTAACTTTTATTACGTTAACAATTTATATTTCTGCTGCAACCTTAGAGTGGACAGAGTATAGTGGCCGGTCGCACGGGCAGTGCAGTTTGTGTACGGGTATAGGTTACCCGGCGAGTGTGATCCACACCGCTGCATCTATGAGCAGTCACCCGGCATTGACATCTCAAACAATTGGCCAAACTAGCCGATTGAGTGTTTGTATAGAAATTAAAAACAGTAGGAAACAGAATTATGCATGCGTAGAAAATGTAGTAATTCTCAGTAAATTTTGATGTATGTCTTGCTATAGCTTAAGAGGGTGGTTGCTGAGCATTAGTTGCTAGGTAGTGTGTAACCCCCGTTTTTCCCATGGTCATGACAGTGAACCTCCAGACGTACAGTGCGGACGTGTGTGTAGCGAGCTCCTACCCGCGGTGCCGAACTGCAATCGTGTATCAACTGACATCGCTAGTGCTGTAAGTCTATATAATTTAACCGGATAATTAAGTAAACGTTTTGCGCCCCTTTTCCCGGCGGGGAGTACCTTTATAATAGTAATGTAATAAATTTTGTAACTGTTCTTTTATGTCTGCGATTCTCACCACATGGGCCAGAGACATATACTTAACATTTAAGAGACGGGCGTTCTCCCACAAACTGCAGAGACGTAGCACAGTGCTTATTAACAGTGAACGCTTTCACCTAGCGTGAACACGATGGCCACGTGCATGCAGAGAGACTTGTGCCTAGTAACTACGCGCTCCCACCGGACCATGCCACACCACTCTTGTAGCTCCTTGTTAGGATACACTAGACTGCTCGACAACCGTGTGCGTAATAATCCTACTAGCTTGTACCCACGTAATAAATCAGTTACGCCAACCTGACGCACAGAGAGTCGCCTACATCATTTCCTGTAGTATCACATGCCCTACTCCGCCAACATCTCGGAGAACCATCAGTGTATTTAATGTTTCCAGCTATAGGCTTTTTAACCCCCCCCCCTGCCCCCGGGCATTTATTGTGCCCGAAAATTTATGAAGTTATTTCCGTGTGCGTGGGGTCTGTTGATCTTGTGTGAGTTTAATTTGTTCGGGTGAAAGTTTGCAACCCTCTTCAGCTACGAGATGCCCTAAAATGTAATGCATGCCTTTCCTGTGTGACACTACCGGTGCACACATGTCAATCCGTTGTGCCTACCCTCTCGTGCACCAGTGACAAATGGTATATGTGGTCCTCCCATGTTTCAGACCACATCACCACATATTCGAGGTAAGCAATGGCGAACTCACCAATGTAGCTGTCAACGACGTGCACATTTCAGCCCAAATGGCATTGCACAAAATTGGAACTGTTGCCTACCTGAGGCTATAAACGCTGTTATAGGTCGGTCCTTAGGGGCTTGCCAGTATCCACTGCGTGGGTCAAGTGAAGCTAATATTTTGGCTCGCCCAAGGGCTTCCAATGCTCTCTTTACCTGTATATATGGTGGTGGTGCGCTTCATGTTATGTGGTTAATTGGACGGTAATCCACACAAACACACCATGCCCCGACATTCTTTGGTGCTAGAATTTGACGTGGGACACCCGTGTCTCTCTACCTACGTAACCTGTCGTGCGCACCACGCCTACTGATTCGGAACGGCAGAGGAGGCAGTACTGTCTCCACATATTAGAAAGTGCACGACCATGTGCTCGTAAAAGGTAGCGGCGCATAGACGCCACCCCCGCGACGTCGAGTGCAAGCAGTGTGTGTGTTTGTGTCAGCCTATAAGAACTACCGTTTATTGATAGGAAAGTGCCCCGTTGACTTAAAATCCAGTAATGTAGCTTTTAGTGAACACGTGTCCATATAGCACTCCCATGCTAGCTACATCAACGTGATGCCACCAACGGGTCGCAGTGTTTAAAGCTCAGGGGTAACCTTGTTTGTTAATTAAAAATCATAACTAACACTTTTTCGTAATTAACTTACAAATTGGTAGAAACACTCCTGTGCCTTGTGGGCAAGTTGGACTCGCCTACGCAGTCAACCTTGCTGCCCAATTCTTGAACATTTATTTTGCAATTGTTAAGTAATTCAGTTATCAATTAGAGTCTGCAGTGTTTTGTATGTCCCATTGATTATTTCAATTGCTTTCGTATTGTCAATTCTCTTTTGTGTAACATAAATTAAAAACATAGTGTAATCTTAAGTGAACTATATTCACAGAAACTTTCCCACAGAGTAAAATTTGGGACTTTATTCATCAAGCTATGATTTTGCAAGAGTTTTGGCCCTTCGCTCCTTTGTCTCTTAAGTACATTTTGTGTTCTGGCGGATGCTTCCCTTGCTCGGCTGGACGAGGCCACCGGCGCAGGAAGTAATCGCCATTTGATACTAAGCGGCAGAACAAGGCTGTTTGACGTGTGTCAATCCGGGTCCTTCAAGACTTGTGTTCAACCAGTAGTGTATCAATAGTGTCATATTAATTTTGGACCATTTAATTTAACTTTCGATGGCCCGGAGCTGCCCCTTGACGTCGTGCGACTCGCCCACCCGAACTGATAAATGGGTGCTCTAGAATAGTCGTGTTTGTATCTCCCAGATTTTCTATTATTGTGTTATTTCACTTTATTTCTACTTCGTTTTGTATTTGTCTGCCTGCTGTCCACTTTTTTCGTTTTCTCACTCACCATGGGGAGGTTTTCGGGTCTGATTAGTGCATGTAAACACACGCTCGCTGTCACATCGTGGTGTTTCTGCCACGACTGACTGCTCCAATACTACTACTGATCATAAGAAATCATCTTCACTAATGTGTATCAGTGAAGTTGAAGCCCTGCAAAATTTTAAACGGACAGTAGAGGCCACAACCTCTAACATTTCCCTCACAGCCATCTGTGGGTAGTACTACTTCAAAATGTTAAGTTTATTAGTAACAAAAGTACAAAGAGACTTGTCATGTTGCTGTTCTTCCAGCAGACATCTACTACATGATTGCAATGACGTAAACGTGCCGCCAAAACTGTGTTCAAGTGCAGTCTTGAATTCACTCCAGGTCTGACCATAATGAGTTATACCTCCTCACCTTGAAGATGTCCACTCGGTAGCACTGCAGGCGTTGACTGCAATCCTGAAGGAAGGCTGCTGGGTCTTCAGCTTGTAGTCTCGTGAAGGTTGGCAGCGAGCGTATTCGCATTGGCTGCAGTCAGCTGATGTCGCTCCTCCCAGGGTCGCGACCTTCACCGGTCGGCACGCGCTGCATTGTTGATGTGCGTGTTGTAGTACTGGCCAGTGTAGATGAATGGTAGGCGGGGCAGGTATATTCCGTGCATCTCTTCCATTCACCTCATGCTCCATCTTCAGTAGTTCCGTACTCATGCCACGTACTTGTAGCTGGTGGGTGTGAGAACGAGTCCAGGTACGAGTATTCTCAAAAATGTTCTGCTATCCATACTGACGTTCGCACGAATAGATGTGGTTGGTCTCCTCGCATCATGCTCTGCGAATTATGAGTGGCAGCGGTCGCATGAGAAAAATCTGTCTACCCGAACAGTCTGTCGTTCCTTCGCAATCACACACTGTTCATGAAATAGCTACCGACATTTATGGCATGCCAAAGACACACTACTTTGTCCGTCACACCATTCAGTGTAGGTGGACAGCTGTTTGTCGGTGTTTAGGTGGTATTAAGTCCGTGCAACTGCAATGATGTTCACTGTTCTCGGACACATTGTTGACCTGAAATGGTTTCACACACCTTAAGTACAACCGTGACGGTTTACCTTTTGATAAGTATGCGAGAGCATTGTTACTGAGTCCCATTCTATAGCTCTTTGCTCGTCGAGCACTCGTGACACAACTCGCACGTTATCACACTTGCACGGGTCCGCAATATTCACACATGAAAATGGGTCCTCTGTAGTTATTGGTCGCACACAGTTTTTACATAACACATCTGCGGTACCATTTTTCGTCTGCCAGTTCACTCTTGCAGGGTCTTTTTCGCACGCTTCACTGTCCCGAACACAGCTACATGGTTGTCCCCTCGCCCGTAAGAGTTTTCACCGGCACGTACGAATCGCTGAATCTGTTCCGCCCCAGGGTGCCCCACTACTCGATGGTTGTGCGCATACTGAAAGACTCCCTCTCTTACTTCGGGCGGGACGTACATCTTTCAGGTCACTGTGCCTGGACTATGCGCCTGAATCTGAGCATTCGAGATTTGGATGTTCTCTCTTCTCTCTGTGTTCCCTTGCGCGCGCAGGTTCTTATCTATTCGCGACGTCTGTTGGCTAGTAAGGACATGTACCATCACCTCCACCCAGGTGTTCGGGCCTTCCCAGCTGGGTTCTCTTATGGTCGTTAACTTGATGCACGGATGTGGGGTTAGATGGGCTTTTATGCCTGCGTGGTTCTGGGCGTTCGGGCTCCGGGTTCATTTCTTGGGTGGTGTCATAGTCTCCGTCTCCTCCTCGTCTCGGAGTGTTTTCCCCAGGTTCGGTTCTCTTGACAGGAAGTATACCCATTCGTTCTCCTCTCCTGGCAATTGCTTCACCATAAAGTCGAAAGATTGCAACAGCAGCACCCACCAGATAAGTTTGCCCCTGCAGGGTGTCTAGCCAGGTGAGGCACTTGTTGTCCGTGTGCAATGTGAATTGTCTCCCTTCTAGATAATACCGGAACCATTGCATGGCCTATACTGTGGCGAGGCACTCCCTCTCATTGCTGTGGTACTGGCGCTCCATGTCCCTGAACTTCGCGCTGCCATAACAAACAATGAGTCTTGTGCCGTCCTCTGCGAGCTTGTATAGAACCATGCCTGCCCCTTTCATACTGGCATCTGTTTGGACGTACAACCTCTTGTACTGTCCATGCGGGACATCATGTACTGAAAGGTCGATGGTGCACATTTCAGGCCAAAAGGCATGACGCGGAATTGGAAGTGCCGACCATCAGGGGTGGTAAATGCCGTATTTTCATGGTCCTGCTGTCTTATGGGGACCTGTCAGTATCCCACCGTTAAGTCTAATGTGGAAAATACTTTCGCGTCCCTTAGGCAAGCGAGTGCTTCAACAACACTAATCTGCCGTGGTGGCACACACACTGTCACTAAATTCACTAGTCTGAAGTCTACACAGAATCTCGTGCCCCCGTCAATACGCGAGTTGTACCTACTGACCGATGGTTCAATTATCCCTTCCTTAAGCATCTCTTCCACTTGTTACCTAATGATGCGCTGTTCTTCGAACCCATACACCATCTGTCCTGAGTACACTGGCTCATCACTTCCGGTAAGGATAGCGTGCTCGGCCACCGTGGTGGCGTGGAGCAGGTCAGAGAAGGCGAAAACGTCCTGTCGTTCCCCTAGCACTGGCTCAACTGTGCTGCGGTACATCTCTGGCACTTCATGGTCTAGGTCGGCAGGTTTAACACAAGGCTCTGGTGAAAAGGCATCTCACTAACCACATAGATGGTCCTCCACTCGCTCACTCCTAGGTGCAACTGTCGGACTGTGACCTCGATGACGGCCTCCTGTGCGCTCGGCCAAGGTTGGTACAGCACCATCTGCTCCCGCAAACGACTCACCACCACCACTTTCGTGGTCGAGAACTGGTCTCGCATGCGGATGGTGACATCCGTCGTGACATCGGTATGTCCCATGCTGTTGTGGGTGGCTAGCTGCAGGATGGCTGGGTCGTGCTGGGTGCACCCAGCGTGCCCAAGGCCTGGCTGGATGGTGTGGCTGGACGCTGTGTCTACGAGCGCCATGACGCTCTGGCTGTTCACTTCCACGGCGTTCCTCATCAGCTGATCCCTAGTGCCGGCTCTGTCGAGGTTGGCCTGGTGGCAGATGGTCGCGTCCGAAGGTGGATTCGTGACTAAGGGGAGTACGACATCAGGTCTGGCTCCCCCACTTACTCGTTTCCCGACGGCTGACGATTTGGGGTGCGTACTGGGCACTCTTTGTGCCAATGTCAGGTTGGTAATGGGCAGGTATGGCATTGTGGCGATGGTCTACCCCTCGTCTCCGCCAGTCCATAGGTTACGCTGGCCCTTCTGTCAGGGCGCATCGTAATTTTCGCCCATCTCTCCCTCTCGGCCCTCTATTCGGGCCAGCTTCGTCGCCGGTCCGTCCCCAGGTCGGCTTCTGCTCGGGTCTCCTTGTCTAGGGCTGAACAGGTGTTTGAGGCCCCGCTCCGACGTGGTGGCTCGGCGCACGTATCTCGCTACTGATTTGCCTGGAGCCGGGCTGAGAAATGGATGAATTATCTCAATTGTTCATCGTGTTACATCAGGCAGAGCTTGCTTCGGCTAGTGGCGCATCTGAATTTACTTGGTGGTATAGGCGCAGCTTCTTGGCTGTGAAGCGCTCGACCGGCTCTCCCTCCCGCTGTTTCTTGCCATAAAACAGGGCTAGGCAGTTGTCCCTGGCCTCAGCTTCTGAAAAGTGCTCCATTAGGCTCGTCGTGAATTCTTGCCACGTCACATCAACACTCTTCCACGAGTTCCAACACTCGTGCGCCTGGCCGCAGAGTTGCGCCACTACTCTCTCTGCCCATTCTTCTTCCGACTCGTGGTACCGGCACAGTCTTGCCGCACATTTGTCTACAAACTGCGTCAGCTCCTCGACGTTGCTGTTTGAGTACTCTGGCAGTGCCATGTGTTTTGGCGACATGTCCTCATGTATTCCAGACACTATGCGCCACTGTTTGTCACCTCCCATTGCTTCATTACCCTGATGCTCGTGTGCGCTTTCGCTCGCGATACCTGTGCTCACGGCATCGGTCTGCTCGCACGACGTGTCTCGGCGTGGTCGCGCGGATTTCGCGGCACTATTGGTCAACTCTCTGGCGCCGGTGTCGGTTGACGTATCTGGCGAGGCGCAATCCCTCAGCGCGTTCCATCGATCAGCGTACGGGCTGCACATGAAGATGCCTTCTCTGAAGGTTCGTAGTTCCACTGCCTGGGTGCACTGTCTGTGTCTCACTGTGGCGCATGTCACGCACGTCGCGATTTTGTATCCTATCGCTGGACAGTTCTGGGCATCATAGTGGGTGCCTTAACGACTCGGGCTTCCTCTCGCGGTGTTCCAGCCACAGACGAGTTGGTGTCGACACTGTGTCTGGCTATTGGCACCCGAATGTAAAGGTAACTATCCTCCGATTTCACTGTGTCAAGTCTCGTTAGCTCGCACTGCGCCCACACTACTTCCTGAGCGTTGAACATGTTGACCGTGGAGTTAGTCCGCTCTTGCTCGCGCTCCGCGCTGTTATTGTTCTTGGCCGCCGGTCCAGTTATCTCCGTTCGTTGCGACGGGTAGTGGTTCCCGCACATGCTTGCTAGCCTTCCTGCGTGCTGTCGGCATGGTCTCTCACTGTTCGCGCTTCCTGTCCACTCTGTATTCCTACGTTATACACAACTATTAGTTGCCAAACAAAAATACACGACTGTCCGTTAGAGTTCCTAATCTGGCGGTTCTTCGTCACCTGATTGGGTAGCAACGTTATGAATTTACTCCAGCCAAAGCATTGCCCCCATATGTCGCTGTGTGCCTGTCTAGAAGTGCGTAATCTAGCTACATAGGTGGTTACTGGGTTTCGTGGGTGATGTATGAGCGCCACCTGGACATGAACAGGCCCAGGTCGGCAGAGCATGAGTCGGGGTGTGTGACGTTCGTGGCGGTCCCTAGACGAGGCGGCTATAGAAGGGGGAGGGGGTAGATACTGAGAAGGCTATAGCTGGAAATATTAAATACACTGGTGGTTATCTGAGATATTGGTGGAGTAAGGCATATGATACTACAGAAAATGATGCGGGGTGGTACTAGACACTACCCTGATGCAGTGCGGGATGGACAACACTCGCCGGGTAACCTTGACCCGTACACAAAATGCACTGCCCTCGCGACCGGCCACTGTACACCGGCCCCATTGCACGTGCCGGAGAGCGGGTCCAAGGTGCACGGCCCTGCCGCGCAGGCCCACCCAGAGAAATTTCGGGCCCCTGGGAAAATGTGAGTTTGGGCCCCCCACACCCCCGATTTTTTATGGTTTGAAACACCTGTGGTTTGAAAAATTGACTCATCTGTAAACAATATGTTTATTTACTAGCTGGTACAATCCCCGCTCGCATAATGCCAGCCGATTGGCCATGTCCACCTCCGGAACCATTTGATGCACCTGCCCATGGTGTGAGTGTATGGTCCGCCCCGGGCCCCTGAGCATTGCACCCTCTTGCCCCTCCCTCTTGGCGGGCCTGCTGCCGCGTGTTGGTTTCCGCAGTACGTTGACAGTCTTTATAGGGCAATTTCACGAATATGTCGTGAAATGAAAGCAACAATTAAACTTCTGTAAAAGACATCAGAATTTTTCACATAATATTCAAAATGTAAACATTCAAGCGAAATAACCAGCAAATTACAAAATATAAACAATACAAAAAGGAAAATTAAAACCCTTTCTTGTCGGCCTTTCCACAGTTTTCCATTGTCTTAGTCATTTACATTGTACATTCATGGAATATATATTTTATGAGTTCTGTAACACAGGTAAAGTAAAATTTTTAGTGTAAAATCACTGCACATGTGTCTGCAATTATACTCTATCCATCCTAAGATTGCAGCAGAAATAAACACAGTCGCAGGTGAGCTCTCGATCTTTGGTTGACTGGTTAGTTAACAGTGTTGTTGTGGCTAAATAATGATCCTACGATAAATTGCTGTGTTTTAGTTTGGGATAGGAATTTAATCGTTCAGTTGCGTTTTTTTAATTTTCTGTAATGTAATATTACTCTGTGCGCATGAAATGCTATATGTTCATGAAATGGTTTAACTATGACGTACGCGACTACGGCAACGTCCGTCGTGATTCAATTTCCTTCAAAGCGAGGCGTGATTTCGTTTCTCCACCTGTCGCCAGTCGATAGCTTGCGAAACACGCGGATGTGGTGCGATGGTTTGTTGCTCAGCCAATGCTGTTCAACCGCGCAAACAGGCGGAGTGACGCTAGCTGCAGTCTTGGAATGGATAGAGTATAGTTTGGCACAAATCACCTGGGACTCAAACCCGATGCCATCTGTAATATTACATCGTGGTGTGCAGTGCCCCGATGCTGCGAACACTCTCACACAGTCCCTAGATACTTCAGTTAATTTTGCAAATATTATCAATTCTTTAGTAGGCCCTGGTAAGAAAAGTGTAGTCTAAAACTGTTCGATTGAGGCTAGTAGTCCGTCATCACAGCTTACGGGAACAGGAGTTTACCTGCTGCATAGCGAAATGCGGAATTTAGGTGGTTTCTGTAAGTGAGGAGGGCGGTCATGTGCATGGAACCCGGCCGCAGTAACCCAGGTGTTGGCGGCATCTTAACGGGCGTCCGCGGCACACATCACATCTTTAAAAATTAAAAAAGAAGTGTTAATTATGCCTAACATTCTTAAATTTATGGGTTGTATGACATAAAAAAATTATACTGTCCAGAAATGGGACAATGTTTTACATGATAAGAAAAAGGATATTTGTGTGACTGATGGGTAAAAAGTTTGCTACTGTTAGTTTTTTTTTTTTTTCGTTCACGTAAGTTCAGTTGAACATTTTCGTAACCTTTTATGAAAATTCGCACGAGATCCTTTATTGGAACAAATGTGTCAAATTTTATGTAATTAAATTTCTCGCCTGCTATAAAAAAATGTTCAGGTAGTGTACTGTAAAACAACCGCTAGTGGCCAAAAATTGACTCGACTGTAATTCAAGGTACGATTATAAATTGAAATAAAATTTTACTAGTGACCACACATACCCGAAAATTTGTGTTCTACTGTTTATAAATACTGCAGTAATTACGTATTACTACTTAATATTGCTACGCGACGCCCACACTTCTTTTCCAATAGCTCATCGTGTGCACCACGCCCATGGTTACAGAGCGGCAGGGGCGGTAGTACCGCCAGCGCATACAGGATGCACCCGACCACGTGAGCGTAAGAGGCAGCGGCACCTTGACGCCGCCCCCGCGACGTCGAGTGTATGCAGTGTGTGTGCCAGCCTATGAGAACTACCGTTAATTGGTAGGAAAGTGCCCCGGAAACTAAAGTAAATTAGCTTTTTATAAACACGCATCATTTTAGCACTCCCATGCTAACTCCGTCAACGCAGGTTTCGCCACCAACAGGTAGCAGTCTTTAGAGGCTAGGGGTAACCTTGTAGTGCAATTAAAAATCATAATGAGTAGTTTTTTTTTTCGTATTTAACCTTTAAAATGGTGGAAAAACCCCTGCACCTCATGGGCAAGTTGGACTCGCCCATGCAGCCAACTTTGTCGGCGAATTCTTTTGTGTTTATTTTTACAAGTGCTTTTCTTTAAATCTATTTCAATTTTAAATCAGTAGTGTTTAGTATGGTTAATTAATTCTTTAAATCATTTCAGTGTTGCCAATTTTCTTTTGTGGCACGTAACTTAATAACACGCTATATTATTGAATACATGAAAAATCATAAAAACTTTCCCATAAATTAAATTTGGTACACTAATCAGCAAGCTATAATTCATTTTGTACCATTTTTTCTATATTTAATGTAATAATGCATTCATTAAATCATTTATGGATTGGTAAAGAACAGTCGTGTGTGGCGACGGAAGTGAAGACCATGGAGATAGGCCATGAGCCATCAGCTGCCACGTTGCTCTGCGCAGTTTGTTGTAGTCTTCTGGCGAGGTAAGACACTGTACATGTACACTCCATTGTTGTTTCACTGATGCAGGTTACCATACAGTTATTTAATACACAGGATAATCATTTTTCATACATATTTTCATCATGTATTTTCCCGGCAAGTGCCATTCCGCTTCATTTAATTATTCTTACCGTAAATGGTTCTTTGATTTAAAACTGTGTGCACTTTGTTTATGCCACGTGGCTTGGGACTTTGTAATCGGCAGTCATCCTAATATCGATGTAGATTGTTCAGTGTTTTTAATTGTCAGTTGTGTCAGGGAATGTTTGTATTATTCTGTAATGTAATTATGTATCATTTTAATGCATCAGTTAATATTTTATGGTTGGTTTTGTGAAACCATGTGCTCATCACCAACGATGCAATTACTATCATTGTAGAGTGAACAAAAGGTCGTTGTGCATTCATTCATACATCTACATCATTTTTTTGCATATGGTTCACATAAGTTGCATCTCATTTCTTGCATGTAGCCACATTTGACAGCAAGTACCACTATCGCTGTCATTGTGCTAACCATCAACATACCATTGTGTACCTCGGGGATTAGTTCGACCATATGATTGCATAGTCGAGAACAGCGGCATACATCCATCATTCACGCCCGCTTCCCGAGCAAAACCGTGGTCCATCACAGTAGCCATTGGTTCTCTGCTCTATAGGGAGTTGCATTTCCAAATGCCGTGGGAGCACCCCACACAACCTCGCATTCAACACATACAGCATATGTAGGCGCGAGAATTGTTTCCTTCCTCCGCCACACATTGGACTGATGTAGCATAAAATTCATTCAGGCACACTGTATTCAGTATGTAATAAAATATGGTGCAAAGGGATAATATTGTTTTCATGCCCCTATCATATAACTGTGTTCATGTCAGATAAGTAAAACTAAACTATCATTACACCTGGAACGAGACGATCACTAGGCACGTGACCAGAACACCCATTCTCTGGGATAGAGTATCGCAGTGTGATACTGGGGAGTATCGCAGTGTGATACTGGGGAGTATCGCAGTGTGATATTGGGGAGTATCGCTGTGTGATACTGGGGAGTATCGCTGTGTGATACTGGGGAGTATCACTGTGTGATACTGGGGAGTATCGCAGTGTGATACTGGGGAGTATCGCAGTGTGATACTGGGGAGTATCGCTGTGTGATACTGGGGAGTATCGCAGTGTGATACTGGGGAGTATCACTGTGTGATACTGGGGAGTATCGCAGTGTGATACTAGGGAGTATCGCAGTGTGATATTGGGGAGTATCGCTGTGTGATACTGGGGAGTATCGCAGTGTGATACTGGGGAGTATCGCTGGCGCCCACCCTCCTAACCATAAATTCAATCTATAAATAATTAAGTGATGTCTTATACCAATGGTGTCAAACTATGTATGTTACAAATGCTGGGTTATATAATTACAGAATTTTTGTGATTGTGGGATGATGTGGCCAATGGATGTGAGGAGGAGGGCAACATGTCGGAACACCCGAGTAGGGTACTGCTCCAGACATGTGGTTGCAGAAAGTGAAGAGTGGAATGCTGTTGCCGTAATAGGGCACTAGTCCGTCGTGAGAATAAAACTAGCCTGGGCGGATATGGTTCTATTGTGCTCTCAAAGTCTGGTCGATGACCACGTGGCTGCCACCTCACACAAAGGCCTATGGATTAGGTACCTACACACGTGTTATGCTGGGGAGGGTGTTGAGGTGAAATGAATTGCACATGTGATTCCGTAAGAGCGATGTATTTGACATGAATTAAGTACTATACTCAAGAGCTTGTTTACGCTGAAGCCGGCCTGACCCAAAGCCGGTCAGTGGCTGATGTTGACTGCGAAAGCAGGCCGAAGCCTTGAAAACTTACATGAGCTGTTAAATCCTGGGGGCCGCGAGTCAACATGACAGGCGGAGATCGTGGGGGGAGAGATGAGAATACTGTTACAGAAAATATACTACTATTGAAGTGAACAGGATTGGTGCAAACGTGGAGATTCCCCCATGACGCGATACACATGTTACACCCTACGCCCGCCAAGCTCGGACTGCTAGGACATGGCGGCGGACGAGATGTCGGGACCTCTCGTTCGTGCCAAGTCCGGTGAGGTAAATTTTATTTAGACCAAAAACAAGATGTAAAGAAAGTTAATGTGGAAAACGTCTTTTCTCACTTTGCTTGTTGATTGATATTTGCTTTGAACTTTTTATTTGTGTTTTATTCTGCTTCATTATGTGACTTGAGGTTGCGAGTGTTTTTTATGCACTTATGTTTTTACGCTAGACAATGATGGATTAATTTACATACTCACTGTGACGTGTTTGGTGGTGAGGGCAGAGGCGAGGGTGATAGAGAGAGACAACTACGCCTCTCGCAATGCCGGCTGCTGATGGTGGTGGCCGTGGATCTGCCGCCCGTGTGGCGTGCTCCCCCTGGATCCTCCACGTCGAGATGATGGTGGTTGAAAAGCTGAAAAGGCGGCTGGTTGAGGGGTCTAGCTCCCTAAAGACCTGAATTGGCCATGGCCAAATAACTCACGC
>PNEQ01051356.1:0-18068 GCA_003012365.1 Medauroidea extradentata
ATTTAAGGTTTGGGAAGCTGTATCCATTATTTTAAATGCATAAACAAGGTACGATTCAATCTCTATAAACATTATTTAGTCTTTGCAAACTGCACGACGAATGCTTCTGTAACTATAAACAGACGTTAAATAAACGTATATAAATTAATAGATACCCTCTTTGGCTCTTATATATTAAAAAAGACTCGTCCTATAGTTAGATAACTTCAACTTTTGAATTTCCGCCAAAAATATTGGTTTACTGACAACACTGATGCTCTGAAGCGCCAGTAAATTCGGTAATCTCAGTAAACGGATGTAGCCTCGCACAGGGTATCGTCATCAACCGATCGTCAGTGACTATCAGTGCCGTCAGCAATTTCGGAACCATAACTGACATTACTGAAAACACTGGCCAGTGAAATCAGTGAAAAACGGAAGGCGGCCATAATACAATCAAACAAACATCACAGCCTTCTTATTTAAATAAAACCGTTAAAACAATTGCCGCCATCATTAGAAGGCTGCGCATTCATCCATCATCCGTCAAAAGTTAGAGCTTGGCAAGCTTTCGACGGACGGACGGATGGAAATATTTGAGGCTTCTGATTGGTAGAAGATTTTGTGACTGACGGACGGACGGGCGACTGACGGAAGCGACGGATCATTGTGACTCCAGCATAACTGAGATTACCGATTTTACTGGCGCTTCAGAGCATCAGTATTTTTGGCGGAAATTCTAAAGTTGAAGTTACCTAATTAAAGGACGAATCTTTTTTTAATATATAAGGGCCAAAGAGGGTATTTATTAATTTATATACATTTATTTAACGTCTGTTTATAGTTACAGAAGCATTCGTTGTGCAGTTTGCAAAGACTAAATAATGTTTAGAGGTTGAATCGTACCTTCCTTAAGCATTTAAAAATAATTGATACAGCTTCCCAAACCTTAAATACTACACACAATGTATAAGCTGCGTCGTGAAAAAACGAAGAAAACAGTATCAGTCGTAAATAGTGCTAGATGTATTAATGTGCTTAAAATATACCAACTTCATTATTAAAGTAAATACAATTTATTCAACGAAAAAAAAAAAAAAAAAAAAAAAAAAAAAAAAAAAAAAAAAAAAAAAAAAAAAAAAAAAAAAAAAAAAAAAAAAAAACATGACAGTTTATCGCAAGAATGAAATCACAGATATGCCAGAGATGTGGTTGCTAGGCAACGTACATTGCAGTAATGTTTACTGATTTAATGTTCCGATATTATCTATTTACTGATTGTGAAAATATTTTGCTGATTACAGATGCTGTTCCGTTATTGTTCACGGACACTGGCGAACTGTCAGTGATATCAGTGAAATAAGTGAATAACGGAAGGTGGCCAACCTTTGCAGGTCCAGTAATGGCCACCTTCCGTTTTTCACTGATTTCACTGATATCACTGACAGTTCGCCAGTGTCCGTGAACAATAAGGGAACAGCATAAGTAATCAGCAAAATATTTTCACTGTCAGTAAAGAAATAATATCGGAACATTAAATCAGTAAACATTACTGCAATGTACGTTGCCTAGCAACCACATCTCTGGCATATCTGTGATTTCATTCTTGCGGTAAACTGTCATGTTTATTTTGCTCGTTGTATAAATTGTATTTACTTTAATAGTAAAGTTGGTATATTTTTAGCATATTGATACATTTAGCACGACTTACGATTGATACTGTTTTCTTCGTTTTTTCACGACGCAGCATATACATTGTGTGTATTTAAGGTTTGGGAAGCTGTATCAATTATTTTTAAATGCTTAAGGAAGGTACGATTCAACCTCTAAACGTTATTTAGTCTTTGCAAACTGCACGACGAATGCTTCTGTAACTATAAACAGACGTTAAATAAACGTACATAAATTAATAGATACCCTCTTTGGCCCTTATATATTAAAAAAGACTCGTTCTATAGTTAGATCACTTCAACTTTTGAATTTCCGCCAAAAAATATTGGTTTACTGACAACACTGATGCTCTGAAGCGCCAGTAAAATCGGTAATCTCAGTAAACGGATGTAGCCTCGCACAGGGTATCGTCATTACCCGACCATCAGTGACTATCAGTGCCGTCAGCAATTTCGGAACTATAGCTGACATTACTGAAAACACTGGCCAGTGAAATCAGTGAATAACGGAAAGCGGCCTCAGTAGTCGTCTAGCCTCGCACAGGGAGCTTACACAAAAGCCCGCGAAAACAACTGGTAGTAATCTCAGCAGTTTGGGAATGGCTGCTGACGTTACTGATTCAGTAATCTCAGCAATGTCAGCAGCAGTTCCGAAACTGCTGAGATTACTACCAGTTGTTTTCGCGGGCTTTTGTGTAAGCACCCTGTGGAGCTGCAGAAGTGTGTAGTGTCAGTAAAATAAGTGATGGCGGGAGTTTTAAAAATGAGTGTAGAACTAATGAATGTTATGGAGGTTAGGCGATATAATTACAGGATTTTTGTGACTGTGGGACATGTACAACAATCTAACTAAAGTAATACAAGGTCAATGTAACTATATGTGTGTGTATATAAGTATGTATACTTTTTAATAGAAGAGGTGAGAATGACCACGGACTCGTAAACTACCTGCGTTTTTGGGTATAATACGATTTAATAAATTGTGTTTCAAGCTAAACTGGTTCTCTTATATCAGTTGATTCAATTTGTTTATATTTATAACCTCTTTTATTACTGTATTGCTGATCGTTCCGAAACTTCATTGAGACAAACACGAAGGGACCGAATTTCGCCACCTAAACTAAGGGCTACTTAAAGGATTTTAAGGGCCCCTTAACATTGATGAAAAAGTTATTGGTGTTAAGGAACACTTAATTTTATTTTTAGGGACCCCTAAAGTTTAGGGGTTGTTGGTGAACCCGGTCCTTAATCTTTTTGTATTGTGAAATAAAGAATACTTGATGTAAAGAAATCATGGAGGTCCTCTATGAAAGAAATTAAATTTTAAGAAAAATTAAATAAATTAATAAGATATCAGACACTTTGCGCGGCAACGTGAATATGAATCTTTAGAAAATATCCCGATTAAAAATTAAAGGGCAATTTCGAAAGACCGTGATTTCATGTTGTCGAGAAATTATAAAAATGTTCGTTTTCGATTATCATGGCTGTAATTAAACTCTGGCCATTAAAAATATTCAGGTTCGAGTGCCGGTGTAAACAATAATAATAAAGTGACATTTTTCTGTGAACGGAAAGTGCGGCGTTGTGAGCTATTCGCTAAGATTTCTTCTTTGAAATACATTTGTTTTATTTTCGCAATGAGTGGAGCTGTATTAGAAAATTTGAGCGGTAAGAAATTGGCAATTTTGATAGGAATTCTTTTGATATGTCAAGTGATTTGTTTCCTAATTGGAGGTCTTATCGCTCCAACACCAACTAGTGCCGAAAGCATGTTGGCGAAGCAATGTATTGATAGTGGTAACAACACAAACAAGTGGTTTTACTCTCGAGGAAGAGGTCACTGCAAGGAAGTAAATCATGACAAGAGTGATGTTTCAGTTGATAATGCCAATCAGTATGTGTTTGTCTTCCAGATACCGCTGCCTCGAGATTCGAAAATCCTTGATTATTCTCGATGGCAACAAAACTTGATGGGGGTTTTACAATTTGACATAGAATATCAAACAGATATGGAGATGGCCAATCGTGTTATATTGACTTTGGATGCAAGGTTAGGGTATAGGAACAAAGGCGATCCTGACGATGACTGGAAACTGTATGCTGCTTCTGTCGAAAAGAGAATTCTTGACTGCTCAATTGAGGATAAAAAAGCTAAGTATCATTACAATTGCTCTATTGTACCACTGTTTGAACTAGGTTCGTTACATCATGATTATTATCTTTTAAACGTTCGCTTACCAGTTGATGATGAGAAAAGACTCAACCAAGGGCTTGGTCATGTTGTAGACATGTGGCTAGTTGTTATCAATCAGAATGGTGGATTTACCAAGGTGTGGGTGTCCTTGAAAGCTGTTTTTTTCCCATTCATCTTGTGTATTTTGATCTGGTTTTGGAAGCGTGTGCATCAGTTGTCACGGAAGCCAGTTTTGCTTGAGTACATGCTGCTTTACCTAGGTTGTGCCCTCACAATTCTCAACATACCACTTGAATTCTTGACGCTAGCATTTGACATGCCCTTCATGCTGCTGCTAGATGACATTAGACAAGGGTTATTTTATGCTGCTTTGCTATCATTTTGGTTGGTGTTTGCTGGCGAGCATTTGATGATTCAAGACAGCAGTCGTGAAACACTCAGAGTATACTGGAAACACCTTAGTGCAGTAGCTATTGGCTGCCTATCACTGTTCGTGTTTGACATGTGCGAGAGAGGTATTCACCTTACAAATCCCTTTTACTCCATTTGGGTGTCAGACATTGGGACAAATCTTGCCCTCACTTTCATTATCTTGGCTGGCATTTCTGCAGGAGTGTACTTCATATTTCTATGTTACATGATATGGAAGGTGTTCAGCAATATCAGCACAAAGCGTACAGTCTTGCCTAGCATGTCGAGTGCTCGTCGTCTTCACTACGAGGGCATCATCTACAGATTCAAGTTCCTCATGCTCGCCACCTTGCTGTGTGCAGCCCTCACTGTTATTGGCTTCATCCTGGGACAGGCCTCGGAAGGGCGGTGGAAGTGGGGTGACGACATGGAGCTGGAGTTCACTTCTGCTTTCTTCACCGGTGTCTACGGCATGTGGAACATCTACATCTTTGCAATGATGGTGCTGTACGCCCCGTCACACAAGCAGTGGCCGGTGGAAACAGACAGTCGAGCCATTGTCAACGAAGAAATAGAGTTCAGTCGACTTGCTACAGATCCCAGTGAGATATCATCTCTCACAACATTTGCTTGCAAGTCAGCAATGGACTGAATACTCATGTCAAGTTCTGTATGTACATCTACAGACTTAAGGTGGGGCATCAGTTGCTATATTGGTTTATTTTATTTTTCACTTTTTGCAAGTTCTGTGAAGAGAAGTGTGAAATATACAATTGCACCATGAATTCTATTTATCTTGCTGTACAGTACTAGCATGCTATTTGAACTGTTAATGTATATTTAGGATGCAATCAGTCAAACAGTTGATTTTCTATTCTTAATTTGCTGGACTGATTACAGCTTAAATATAATAATTTTAAATGTTTTAGCCTACTGCAGTGATTTTTCTGTAGCGTAAGACAAATAGAATTCACTCTATAAATGCAAATTTTACACTTCTTTTCTCAGAATTAAAAAAGAAAAAATTTGATATGTGGACTGATGCTTCACCTTAAAATGTCAGTATTACCGGTACTCAAATCTGACACTGAACAGTTTAGGCCTATGTAACTTAATTACCAAACACATTTGCAATGTCTAACAATATATTTTGATTGAAAAATAATTTACATAATTATTTTTCCAACGTAACTCAACCATGCGGTCTTGTGATATTTTATTTATCTAATTTTGTTTTAGTTAAGCTGTTAATTATTATCATTCATAGTTAAAAGTTTGTTTCTTTAAGACCATAATGTATAGTACACATTTTACAGAATTTTCAGTGCTTTTTAATACTGTATATTTATTACTGCCTGGACATAAAGATGTTGGTGAATAAGAAATTTTTTACATAAACAGCTCTGCATGTCAAAGGCCTCTTTCTAGTGATGATTACTAATCAGTATTATTTTCTTCCTTTACGTATCTATGCACTTGTCTGTGTCGGAAGACACTCAAAAATACTTTTTTGCATGCCTGGTAAAATGTCGACATTAATAAGTCAATGTTATACAGTACAACCCCTTTTTTAAACACTTCAGTTTTACACTTTCCATCTTTTTACAATAATTTTTTTCAGGTGTCTTGAGAAGTGTAAAGAAGGTGGTTCCACTGTATATACAATTTAACATAAATGTTTGAAACACTAATACACCCGAGATTATTTAATGTTTGTTGCAACGGGAGTTTACAATAAGAATGTATTAGTTATGCACATATGCCATTGTGCATGTTTTTTTTGGTCAACAAAACATGAGCAATTATGTATGTCCACAAACTAATACATTCTTACTAATAGACCTAGTAGGCCCTTACTTGCCATGCCGTACAGGACTTGGATTTTATTTAAAGGAGTTGCCTTCGTGGAGCTGTTCAGCATATGACGTACTGATGTAAGGTAGTGGGATGACACTGTTACGCACACCTATTACTTGCTCCTATATGTAAGATGTTAAGCTGGTGTGCACAGTTTATATTGTTGTGTTGTAACTATGGAGTTGTAAAGCGGTGAGCCTGTCATTTTATTAAATGATCCTAGGGCGAATGAGTAGTGAAGGCATTCCCTTTGGCTAGGTAATGAAAAGAGATTTGTATATGTATTTTTTAATTTTGTTACATCGCGTACTTATACATTTTTCAATGACAATTTTAATAAAAGTACTCTCTTGTTTTACTAGCCTATGTGTTTCCATATGCACAATAATTTGAATTATCCAAATAAACCCTAACTGAACACAAGGACAATAGTATTAAGCCTAGCTCCAACATTCGCACACCCAAAACAGTACCATAATTACTGAAAAATAGTAGGCTAATTTTTATACAAACCTATTTTCAATATTGAAAAGTGATAAGTCCCCTTGTCAAAAAAACCTTTAAAACTGCATCAGTTTTATGTCCATTGATATATCAACATTTACATGAACAAATATGAATAGGGCCTTATATGACTAATGATAATTTCCTCATGTGATAATGTTACAGGTAGTTTGTTTAGTTAAGGTAAACCACCCGGGATCCGACATGGTAAAGAAATTAATTGTTAAAAAGAATTCTGAATTGCAGGATAATTGTTTAAACCTAGATATCTTTGTACTGGACGAATTTTACATAGCAGAAAATCCAAAATTACTCAATCCGATAATCTGTATCCCTTGATATGATAGTATGTATACGTAAATTCTGCAAAATGTGTATAACATCTGTATTATACAACCTTTTTAAAGTGTTTTGTATTGTAATAATGGATTAAAAGTACTTAAACCAGCACATTATGTAAAATAACTTTAAAAACATTTTAAAAAGTTTAAAATTTCAGTCTCTTGAAATTAACAAAAATGGAACAAATTTCTGGTTATTTACTGACCACTTTTTTATTTTGTTTGAGCAGATAAACAAAATAAACATAATTTTTAATTATATTGAACCTCAGCATATTTTGAATATTAAATTTTAAAGTTTATTGCAAATACTGCTGATGATGTTTATACTGCCGTAAATGGCAGTAAAATCGCCTGTAGTGTTTATAATCATTAACACGCAATATTCATAGTTAAATAATATGATATGCATACTATCTACAGTTTATATAATGCAGTTTAAACCATCCGGGGCTCAGTTGCAGTACAAAGTCATGAGCTGGCAACTGTAAAGTTCAGAGTAACGAGTATGGAAAGTACATTTTCTACTTTATACAGTCCAATTTACATGTCTGACATTTATTTAAAAACTAATAGTGTTTCAATTCTCACAACTTTGTTTAGGCCTATAGCTATTTTTCCATTCAGTAGCTTGCAAATTTTTAGCTCTTTTTTTTAAAAACGTAAATTGCATGTGTTAAATTACATTTTCTGACTGGCACCAACCTTGCTTGTTAGTGGTGGCTCACACTGATATTTGTAACATGTGATGCTATAAATCCTGTTACCACATCAAGTGAAAATGACTGTAGATCTCCTTAATTAGAGACTTAATATTTTACTTAACACGGGAAAAAAATATTGAATAAAAAAATTATAAGCTTTGTTGTAAATGTCAAGTTATTCATTTCACCCATTTGAACTGATTTCTGTTTTGTAGCAGGAGAGATGATGTGGATGTAAGAATAAAAGTTATATTGTTTTGTGTCATCTTTTTTAGCTAGTCTGTCACATATCACAACACAGACATACGTGCATAACAAGGAAAGGTGGATACAAAGTGACAGCAGCAGACTGGGACTTGAACGACGAACAAAGGATAATATGGGACGGGGGAGCAGAGTGAGAGAAACTGCTGTGGAAGCAGCAGTGTTGTCAAAGACTTGACAGTTTGACGATGGATAGCTGCTGTGATCTTACGATGTGTTTGTAGGGCTGTTATGTGTTGCTGCCTGCCCTAGTAGTTGCTACACAGAGAGTAGTTACAAACACAGAAAAAAAAAAGTTGAAAAACACTTTTTACTACAATTTAAGGCTATCAGTGATTATTTATTATCCACTGCATTCGTCCATTGATTACCACAGATAATCGGGAGTCTACTATATTTCACAAACATTATTTTCCACTCTCCAATCAAGTTTTATATTGTTACGTGTGTATTCCTTGATCCGATAACCCCTTTAAATATTTTCAGAACAAATTTTTTTCACAAACATAGTATCAGTGTTGTTAAGCAACCTTTCCTGGACCTAGCAGACCAAGTGAAATTTAAAACAAATACATTTACACAACACAAAGCTTAAGAAGTGAACTTACTTGCTGCTTTTGTGCAAAGAATGGTAATTGTTTTCTGAAACTGCACAGGCAATTACAAAAATATAATTTGCTTTGTAATGGTGATACTACCAGCGCTGCCAACTGCTGCATTGCAAAATACAGTAGTCCATAGATAATTATGTCCTAGAGAAACAATTGATGTATTCAGGAAGAATTTTACCTACAATTTTTAAAGTTGCCCTATCAGATCCATAGTGGTTTACCTTGTAGCAGTATTATGTTAGGTGTGAGAATTTACAGCACAAATCAAATGTAGCAGTTTGAAACTTAATTTTTCTCTACGTATCTGTAAACAGGAATTTAGTAAAATTGTGATTTGGTTAATCAGGACTCTTGTTTATGTAACCATAAGGGCCGGTTTCACCAGTGTCTGTTAAAAGTACTACAACTAACATAAGTTATGTAACACACATTAAATACATTTGAAGTATGTTAAATTTTATTTGTTTAACCAATGTATGTTAGTGTAATGTTAACTAACGTGGCTGTTAAAAAGACAATTGCATGCAGTTGCTGATATTTGACTTTTAGAATACACCCCACCCATTGTAAAAATATTATAACACAAACAATTAATTGTGTGTGTGAGTGTGTATTTGATGTGGAGGGGGTTATGTCAGTTGTAATGGAGGAAAAACAGAAATGTTTTGGTGGTACAAAATTTAATGCCTAAAGAAGGAAATATAGAACTACGTAACATATTCTGTGTGATTGACACATCAAGTCACAGCCCTAACCGTGGAATGTACTGAAATCTCAGTTTAAAGTAATTTTCATTATAAAGTACATACATTTAATGAAACCCCTACAGAGAGTTTTCCATTTAATAACTGATGATCAGTGTAAAGTATTTTCAGTATTAAGAGTAAAAATTTCAAGTTATCTTCATGTACTTTGTAATGAGATTTCACTGTAGTGTGTGGATTCCTCACTCACTAAGAAGGGATTTTTTCTAAATTCGACCTTTATGGCAGTAAAAAGAAGTGCTTATTTATTTGTGTAATTTTTTCCAAAATATACATTCATAAAAGATGAATAGTGGAGAAATGTGCTACATTAATTAAAATACATAATTTCTTCTAGTGCAGTCTACTCTCATTACAATAGTTTTGTTATGTAGCACTGCCATATAGTCGGTTCTTATTCCAATTGAAAACTCAGGAAAATGCCTTTCCCTAACTTCAAATGTCATTTCCTTAAAGCTCCTTGTCCTGACATGTGTGAGCTCTGTTTACAGGATTTCCAAATTGTGATAAAAAAATTTTCTTTAATGGGTAGCCTCTCAGCATCAGAAAGTATTAATTATCTTGGCCTTAATTCTGCTACTGCAGATGAAACCTTATGAACTATTCTGCACACAAACGCTTTTCATACACCAGTAAGATAATTTAACATAGGCTCTATTTCCTCAGCATTATAATCGAGATGCAATGAAATGGACTCCGATTGCTAGCCATTGCGAGCTTTAAACTAATGTTCAGATGTTTAACAGTCCATTTCTAGGCTGTTAAATTTAACAGAGCACTTAACAAATATTAGGCCTAACAGAGCTTGGTGAAACACTTCACGTGTTAGGTCTTCTGTCAATCCTCTTTAACAAATGTTAAATGCTTAACAGAGGTTGGTGAAACCAGACCTAAATGTAAAATAATAATTTTAATTATATTAGGTGCCTATACACAGTTAAATTACGTGATTTTCTGAAGGGGGAAGAGATGGGGAACTATGCACAAGATCTGAAATGTGGGGGAGGGGTTACTGTCCGCCTGCCCCACCCAATTCTAGGCTACACCTATGCTTGGCGTACAGCACTTTTGAAGTAGCTGGATACATTTTTAGCTCCAAAATAAAACATATGTAATGTTTTTCGGTCTCTTAAATTGGTAGTTGGAATCACAATAGCATAACAGACGTGACATGAAGTGTGTGACGCAAATAAAATAACAAATCACCAATTCACACATGTCGAGGTGGATAATCTGGCATCACAGAAACCATGATGCTGATTGTCCATAAAGTTATTTTATCTGTGTCACGACGTTTGTCTTACTATTGTGATTCTAGTATAACATTACAGCCTGTCCATAAAATAGACCTAAGTCAGCTCGAAAATATAATGGTGCAAGTGATGTTTTAGCTTGAAGTTTAATGTGTGCAACAATGTTGGCAGCATGTACAATAGAACCCACTTTCCCAATCAAACATATAAATAAGGTTCTGTGTTCATAGCACTGATCTGAAACAAATGTTGAATATATTTCTTTCAAAAAACCTGTTCTCACTTCTATAATTAGATGGTTCCTTAATACAGGATGTGATCAGTTCCCTTATTTTCTGCCTGTTTGAGCCAACGTTTCGGTCTCTGAATAACATGGCTATTGATGAGTTGTTAAGCCCAACATACCTTACCTTTTTTGTAACGATTCTTACATTTTAAATTTTAAAAAGCTTTAAATTTGATTTTCTTATAGCTTTGTCAGCAGAAGTCTTAAAATCATACTGTAAATCATGTTGCATGATAAAAGTAGTGCCATAAAGAAACTTTTGTATTCAACAATAATTTTTACTTCATGTTTATAATCTGTGTACTATGCTGGCAATGCCTGGAAGATTTCTTTTAGTGTGAGTGAAATTTGTAATGAAAAAATTAGTAACCTGAAATTAAATAGTGTGACTTACCGAACAATTACAGTACAGCACTTGGCTCAATCTTTGTGTATGACCCGTATTGTGTAGGAAGATTGACTGCTATAAAAGCAGCTATTATTGTATTTTGGTATTTGTGTTTCTGGGGCTGGCAGTTAAAAACATTTCAGCAGAAATGTACAAGTTTACACACACATGCACAAACGAAATAAAAGTGAGTAGTTTTAATTATATACCTACCGTATTATAAACTCCCTGTCCTGAAACAACCAGTAAGAATGTATATTACTGTAAACTGAAAGAGAACTGAGCATGATTCGTTGGACGTCATGCCAGAAGGGCGTATCAACCACATGCATGTAGCTGGCATGACGCCCTCGACTATTAAATAAATTAATTGGAAAGTACTTAAGTGTGTAATTATTTTGCAAGTCCTGTGTGGCTACATTAGTTGCATTTTATATGGTGGTTGATTTGATGATCACAAGAAGAAAGTGTTAATCTCCTCTGTCATCTCAGTCAAATTGTCTGGTAACTGAAGTTAGTGTGTACTTAGTACTTAACCACTTGTACCATACACTTATCATTGTATTGTGAAAGAATGGTATTACAGCTAATATACAGTAGTGTGTTTAAGTATAGTATATTATATTATACTGTAGTATTATGATCTTATTGTTGTCTTGTAGTGGTTAAACAACTGAAATAAGTTTTGAGATGTGTTTTTATGATGTTAGTGTTCTGTAGATATTATTTTACATATCTAATCAGTTTAATTAATATTGTAGAGTGCAATTGTCTATTAAATTATGTGTTGGCAGGTGAACTGCATAAATGTAAGGTATTTAATATTAATATTTTTATGTAATTATTTTTTGTAGCTCTTTACAATTGTTTACTAAAACTTGGTATAAAAAATCTGTGAACTATTTTGTATGTTGTAAGTCATAGTGATACGTTTTATAGGAGGCATATGTCATTGTTATTATACAAAAAGTTGTTTTATACTTTGTCCTGCAGCAGTATTTGGTACTTATTTGTCTTAATTATCTTATACAAGTGATGAATTTTATTCTAAATATAGTCTCGGGTAAATGTTATGTATATTTGATACTGTACAAGTTTGTTGTTTCGTAAGTAGCGACAAAAGTAACCTGAGTACTTCTCCACATGAGCAACTGTGTAGGCTACCAATTTTTAAAACCTGCAGAAATAATTTAAAATCAGCTTTCCTTTGCCAGTGAAAGTGCTGACAGTTGCTCATAGTACATAGTGGCATTTAATGGTTTATAACATTATAATATTGAATGTTGTGTGGCAAGTTTTATGCATACGTGTGTTGCAATGGTGGTAATTTTATGAACATACACATTAACTTAGTTCAGTACATTGTAAATATTGGGTGCTAGTATCTGTGTGATTTTTGCATGCATTGTCGGCATCGGCTCAAGTGTACTGTTAATGCTTCATGACACCTCATCATACAAGTTGTTACTGCATCATAAAATCTCATTGGACAACCTGTTAATACATCACAACATCCCATTGGACAACATGTTAATACATCACAAAATCCCATTGGGCAACCTGTTAATACATCACAACAAACCACTGAAGAAGTTGTTAATGCATCATAATAACCCAGCTGACAAGCTGTGAATAATATATTTTACAGAAGTCTAAATTGCAATTCTGGTTAACTCTACAAGCTTTACCCATATTTTACATAACTTATTGTTACAGATTCTGCATTAAGGTTACCATCTTTAGAAGGATGTGAGATAAATTATTGCCTTGATTAAACTCTTTTGTTTACTGAAGCAGTACTGTTAGAGAATCTCATTTCTGCTCTTGGGAATCACTGTACATTACTAATACATACATATATTTTGTAAATATTATGTGTTCAGATGTTTACTTTAATGAATCATGGTTTATGAATGTCCAATCAATAACTGTAGCTCAATTGAAATTTGACCACGTGTCTTAAGAAATATTACAGAAAAATCATATAACTTACTAGAAAATATATTAAATACAAAGTATGCTTTGTAGTGTGGTATATTGTCAGTTAGGATGTACTGTAATTTGTCTTCAAAGGTAAACATTAAATTTGTTTTGTCTTCTAGTACTTAATCATTCATTAAGTGAATTACTGCATAAACTCATTTTATCTTGCAAGTTTAACATTACATACATGTAAGGAGTGAAATATTTTTGTATGAAAAGAGTTAGCATTTTAATGCTTAGGTGATACTGAGAAGTGATGATATTTAGCAATACTGTGTGTGTGTAGTTACAGTTGCTGTTGGTCAGTGAAGTTGGCAGAAAGAATAATGAATACTCATATTTTGATGCAGCTTAGAACAACTCAAATATGACTGCTGTTACACTGCACACTTTTAAATAATTAAAATGAACTTGTTTAACTGTGACTGCTTAAACATGTTCATAGTAAAATGATCAGCATGCAGTGTAACTGCACCCCAAGAATTAAAGAAGATTGGTTCAAGTTACTATGTGAATCACTTTGTTTATATATAACATAATGTGAATGTTATATATCATGGTATTTGCTGAATATAAGAGTATTTGGTCTGATATAAGCAGGTCCAGAGTTTCACAAGTTTCTGTGTCTGTGTGTGTTGTAATTTTCCTAAAATGTAGTAGCTTTTGATGTTACCAAGACTTGCATTTTCAATAATTATTATTAAAGTACCAATTATGTACATTAAGGCTGCTAAATGGTTAGCGTACTTATTGAAATGTAAAAAACTGCATTTTGTAATTCAAAAAACTGATTTCTTAAATAATATACGTTGTAATTTGTATTTTATGTAAAAATAAATTATTGACATAACAGTTTTTATTTTTAATGTGATAAATACTGTGAGCTACAAAATGACTAAACTGAAGATTTCCCAGAGCCCCCTCTTAACACAAAAGTTTACTAATGCAGCAGACTAATTTTTAGAATCTTAACATTTATCATTTTGGTATCAGAATTAAAACTTTAATTTTTCCAAGTTGACAGGTTTTTTGTATCAAAAATAAATGTTTTCGTCATATGCTATTGTAGCACAAAGTTGTACCAGAAAACCAAGAATGCAACAAAAAAAAAAAACAATAAAAGAAACAAGTAGAGTTTGAATACAGACATGTTGATAGTGTCATGCAGTACGGGCCTCGTGAACAAAATTATAAAAAAATTAATATTTTCCTCCATAAATAAAACTGCCTTAAAAATTATTTTTGATTACAATAAAAAAATATTTCACTACTTATAGGTATAGGTTTCTTATTTAAATTATTTTTGTACCACACAACAAAAGCAACATTGTACTAATGTAAAAAAAAATTAAATAAAAACGAACTATACCTGTTGAAAACGTATTTCCATTGTAACACCATTAATGTGCATTAATAAAATAAGATCAGGAAAATTCCCTGACTAATCATGTCAAACCACAAAAATTTACGAAAAATATACCTAGTTTCAAAACAATATTTTGTTTGATTTTAATGTATTTTAATAATAAAATTTGTGATACATAAGGTGCATAAATCTAAAAACTGTGGAATTTACTGACACAAAAAAATTAGGGCACATATAATAAATATTAATGCTCAAACAATGTAGCAGTTATTCAAAATCAGCATTACGGTATGTATTTAAAAAATTTATCACTTTCATTGTAAAGTTACCAGGTACAACCTTAATACAAAGTGGTTTTCATTACCCTAGTATTGAGTTGAGAAATTAAATATTACTTTTAGTGCTCAGTAAAATTTTTCTTCATATGTATAATGTAATGTCAAGACAATAGGTAAAAACAAATCCTGATTGTAATAAATACAAATGTTTGTATTTTGGGGCTAAACCAGTTTTGCCAGATTTTTAAAAAAGGTTTCCGTACCATCTGCATGAAATTTCCATATTTTTAAATCTATTTCCGTACACCTTCAGTTGTTTCTTTTTGTTAACTATACACATTTTTTAACCAGCTGTTTTTTTTTACACATTGCCCCAAAAGTTTGAAAAATAATAATAAACTTTCGAAATAAGTCCAGCACATTACACATTTTTTAACCAGCTGTTTATTTCAAAACTCAATAGTTTAGTCCAAAACACTTCTGGTTCCTCACGCTGTATGAGTTCATCGGGTAGAGTTATGTTAGGCAGCTTTCTCCAACCGTCATCAATTTTTTTTAATTTGATCCAATTCATCAGGATTTACGATCCTCGGAACTTGCATTACCAAGGGCAACAGTGATGGTGTAGTGCTTCTCTTTCTCAGCGACAGTGCTTTTGAAGGACTGAGAAGAGAGAAATAATTGGCAGCAAGGCATTACTAAAATCAAACGGCATTTAATTTCTGCACATCCAGTCTTCAGAAAGTTTCTCCATCTCGTGTAAAAATCCTCAAGAAGGTCTGGTCTTTTAGAGATTTTATGAGAAGCTTTCAACATCATGACCTTGATTCCAAGATATAAGCTAGTGATAGGAAGAAATCTGTCACTCTTGTCTGGATCAATTTCTTCAAGGGGTGTTTGGCAAACATACTGCCTATCCATATAACTGCACAACAGATCTTGGTATGTTTACTTCATTTGTTCATGCAAGTTTGTTATGATTGTTTTAGAACTTTGGAAATACTGATTTAAGTTTGTGAATTTTGGCAGCACCCATTCCAAAAACATGTAATACTGTACTTCATGAATGGATCATTTAGGGATTTATGTATCTGTTCTACAGATGCCATTCTCTCCTGAAACTATGTATCATTGAAGTACAATCGCAGAGCTTCCCATTGTTCAACACACGAACAACAACAACTTGCAGTGACAACCACCGAGTTTGCGAAGGATGGAGTAGCTTGTGAACTTTAACATATAAGAAATGCTGACATTCAACAAACTGAGCTTGTAGTTTTGAGCTGCTTTTGAAATAGTTGTAAATATTTCGTGCCAGGTCCTCACAAGCGCGGAAGCTGTTTACAAGCCTCACTGGCGCACAAATACAAGGAACGACATATGCACTTCAAAACAACAATTCCTGGCATATCATGTTTTAGACAACTGAAAACAGAATTGTGTTGTCCCATCATGACATTACACCCGCCTGAAGCAAACCCTACCATGTCTGTGGGTATCTCCCTCTGGGTAAACGTATTTACTAGACTGTTGTACAAAGCCTCTCCAGTAGCACCACTAGTACCTGCTTTGGTAAAGTTATCATCTTAAAACACTTGAACGAGTTGCCATAATCTGCTAACAATCCGACAAGAAATTCTATCGAAGTACCGCACTACTACAGCAAAAGTTTTCACACTACTGATATCTGTTTTTTTTGTCCATTATTACTCTAAATTTGGTTGATTTGAGCCTAGCGAGTTCACACTTATGACTTTCACCAATAACATTTTTCACAAATGATGTGCACTTAGTTCTTTTCAATTTAATGTTCTCTGCAACTTTGGAGTCATAAAAATAATCTTTAAGTACAGCTTCTAAATGTTCAACAGCAAGAAAATATATGTTGTGTTCAGCTAAAAATTCTGATAATTTTATTTCAGTTTCCCACTCTTTCCTGTACTTTTGCTTTCTGTGTCGTTGCTTGGTAGTTTTTGATAATTTTGGAGGGGTTCCTGTTGTATCAAATTCATCACCTGTGTTGCATGAATTCCTATCATCATCATGTTCCAACCTAAAAATACAGACACTTATTTTTGCTTCTAGCCTGAAAACTATTTGATGACTTATGGTGCTAGCACAGATGAGGGTAGGGTAGTGGGTTTTACATCTCGACAGCTAAGGTTATTAGAGACGGTCGTGCACAACTTCTGACATGGACAGGAACGGAAAGAGGAAGCGGCCATGGCCTACGATAAGGAACCATCCCAGCATTCGCCTGGAGGGACCTAGGGAAACCATGAAAAACGTAGGTCAGGATGGCTAAGGCGGGTATCGAACCCGCGCCCTCCAGCGTGTTACAGTTGCGCCACCTCGCTCGGTCACAGGGT
This sequence comes from Medauroidea extradentata, assembly GCA_003012365.1. NCBI lineage: Eukaryota > Metazoa > Arthropoda > Insecta > Phasmatodea > Phasmatidae > Medauroidea > Medauroidea extradentata. The sequence continues at coordinate 17,226 of PNEQ01051356.1, forward strand.
ATTAATGTAAATGAAATATTAACAGTGTATTTACTGTATGTACTGATTTTTTTTTTGGTAAAAGTAATATCCGTAAACATTATTACGCAAATCATATATGGTACAGGCTTCTAGTAGTTTATGTGCAGTGTATAGTGGTAATTTCTTTTCTAAAAATATGCATGAGGATTTGAAATAAAATAAGTTTTATGTGCTGTATTAATCAGACGTTATAAGTAGTCATATTAAATACAACCAGCAGTACCACCACAATATTCGGGGAGAAAAATGCTACACACACAGGGTATCGAAACTCGCACAACACATTACACTTCTTTAGCAACTTAAGGCTGTTCCAGTGCGCTGTCAGATCGACATGTCAGTAATTTCAATTTGATAGGTCAAAAGCGACCTGCATACCTTCCACGAACACGTGGAACACGTCACAGAACGCGTGAACTTGCTATATTAGCCACCGCGCTTCAGAATCTCTCACACTCGCCTCTAGGCGCTGTTGGAAGCAGGATCTATGTTGCTCTCCCTTCCAAGCGACAACAGCGCTCAGCGTATTGGAACAGCAGTGGTGATAAACTTTGGTACTACGTAGTCCCTATAGCCGAGCTGTCTAGAGGGAGGAGGCGGGGTGGTATCGATGTCTGCTGTCCGTCCTCAGTTGTCACTTGGCGAGTGTGTGGGGAGGGTGAGCGTTGTCCTAGAAGGGAGGAGAGGAGGAAACTCGTCAGACCACTTTGCACCAAGTCTGGCCTGTGTGTACTGTGTAGAGAGCGATTTGGGAAGGGTTTGAAGCTTCCAGCAGAGCTAGGATGTGGGAGTGGGTATGCCGTAAGGGGTGCGTGAGCCGCT
>PNEQ01051387.1:0-18211 GCA_003012365.1 Medauroidea extradentata
GTTGATTGGAAACACATTTAACGTCTTTTCAGCCCCTTAAAAGTTGAACTTCGAAAAATCCTTAAATTGGCTAATATGCATTTTTACGAGTGTCCTATTAAAGTAAAAATCACGATGATAGGCCGTCGGGTTCGAGCTCTATCGACGTATCTTCGGAAACACATTTCACCCCTTTTCACCCCCTTAGAGGTCGAATTTCAAAAAATCCCTTCTTAGTGCTCGCCTACGACCTAAAGGGAACCCCCACAAAAAATTTCACGATTCTAGGTCCAGTGGTTTGGGCTGCAGTTTGATATGTCAGTCAGTCAGTCAGTCAGTCAGTCAATCAGTCACCTTTCATTTATATATATATATATATATATATATATATATATATATATATATATATATATATATATAATATATATATATATATATATATATATATATATATATATATATATATATATATATATGAACAACCTATATATATATATATATATATATACACATGACTTAATGCAAGAACAACCAATGTCGATATATTGTAAGTGTGTTACTCAAGCATAGAATGCCTGATTATGACACATATGGTATACTGACGTTGGTTGTTCTTGCATTAAGCCACAGATATATATAGACACACACATGCTCTCCAGAAAAAACACACAATTTAAGCACACTACGTTGGTTGTTCTTGCATTAAGCCACAGATATATATATATACATATATATATATATATATATATATATATATATATATATATATATATATATATATATATATATATACATGCTCTCCACAAACAAACACACAATTTAAGCACACTACGCGAATTCTGGGCTAAATTGGAGAGGAATATGTACGTGGTAAAATGTTGTACGGCGACATTTTATGTGCACAATGTGGCAACATTGCACGGAAAAAGTCCCCACTTGCGATCCACGTCCAGATTCTATTTTATGTATGTTATGTCAAGTAAATGTTGAATCATGTTAGGACTACTCGGAATTTGAACCTGAGCCCATGATATGCCCGTTAGAACAGTAGCAATAAAATAGGTAAGATATATGTGGAGCACAAGAAGGGACTAACTACAGTGCTATGTTGTCACGTTGTGTACGTAAAATGTCATCGTACAAAATTTTGCCATAATCAATTCAGTCTCTAATTTAGCCCCAGGATACGCATGTTTTGTTTATTATGCGTTTGTTTGTGAACATGCTGTATGTGTGCACACATGTACTTACACATAACGTGCGTGTAAGTAATTCTAACAAGAAAATACAAACTGAAATATTGGTTAGATAATTTACAAATGTTTTTGGTTAAACACGACACAAACGTGCTTTATTATGTATAACAAAAAATTACCTTCTGATATTACATAAGGGCCTACGAATGAAGACTGTACTATTATTTTGTATTTTTCTATTTCCTCTAGTTGGAAAAGTTTGTATATCTTCAAATTCAGTATGTGAGGGAATTAAATTTAATATATATATATATATTTTTTTTTTAAGTTTTCTGTTATTAGGTATACGTGTTAGTAATAAAATCTGCGTGATTAGTAGTAAAGTAAATTTATCGCAATGCAAGTACTTTAATACGGCTCGTTATTTTAGCATGAGTAATATGTTTATCCCTTAATTTACGCTACAATTTTGGTGTAATTGTTCAAATTGCTGTGAGTATTAGGACTTCGTTTAACAACATGAAACCGTTAAAATCGTCCGCCTAGTAATTTGTTCGGAAATGTGATTTTAAAAATGGACGGCTGACCTTTTTAAGCCGTTAACAGGTTTATCTGGGAAGCAAATATAACGAGACAATCATAAATAAATTTTGAGCGGTAAATCTGAAGCCGCTCGAAAATTTTCCACGAAAAATTTCCTAGCATTCTGTTTTACATTTTTCAAATGTATCGTAAAATTGTATCTGTTATGCCATACGCTCTAAACGTACGTTTTTTTTTACAACACAAAGTTAGGAACAGCACAGAAAACATGTACTTAAATTATAAAAAAAATAATTTTATTCAATATTTTAGTAAAGGCGGCAAAAATGGGTCGCAATTAAAATATTTCACAGCCTTTTTTACGGTAAAGTAGCTGCAGTTTTATTTTGACAAAATTACGAGAAAAAAAAAGCTGCACGAAAAGTATGTGCTTCAAAGTTCCCTTTACTGTAAAGCAATTATTTTTGCTGCAAACGTATTAGCTTTTGATGAATTTGTTTTGTTTACTGTAAATTAAACGGTTTTTCAGTACAATCTCTTTATGGAAATAAATAATTTTACTTTCCCTGATGTAATGTGAGAAAACAATTCCATAAAGATAAACAACATCAAATATAGACGAATAGACATGTATTTTAGGCAAAACATCTTATTTTTTCAGGACTAGCATTTCTACATACTTTAAAACATATTTCCAAACATGAATAAAGAAATAATTTGTGAACTTACTTAAGTCAGAATTTAGGCTCTTAAACATGAGTATTTTAAGCGTTTTTGTGAGACGTATCATAATTTTAAGCAGTAATTAATTCTAGAAATTCAGTATCAAATAACAAGCCGAAATGGAAGATAGTTAAATATTATTCATTATAAGCGGTGTATAATTTTATAAAACATTCGCTGCGTTCCTTCATAAGACCCGGGAAACTGTACTTTCGGTAACGCTGAAGAAAAGCACTTAGCTTTTGTCTTTAACCTCGCAGCAAAGTACGAGACGCAGTGATATGAGTTGGAATGGACCGTTTAGCTAAATTGTTGAACCAAAAGGTAGACATATGACAGAACAGGAACCTTTTCTCTTCCCTCACAATGACTTTCTTGTTGCTTGAAGCTTTTATCCCGCACACCATTTTTTACGGATTTTATTCGACGCCAACTTCCATTATAGTTTGCCCTTTTCGTTTCCAGTTATTGTCGCCATTAGGAGGCGACGAAGTACATTAAACCACAAAATGGCAAACCGTTTATTTCGTGGCTATCTACGGAATAAAAATGGCCACATATGATTTATATTGCATACGTCTGCATTAGGAAAAGTCAACTGAAAAGTACCACCGAAATAACTTTTATAGGTAACGAAATCGTAACTTACTTAATATTGACACAAAACGTCAGTAGATAAATTTTTATTAAGAAGAGAAACGAGAAACGAATACAAAGCAAAATATAAATCAAAACTTATTTTCTTTTATTCTAGTTAAAAAAGTGTCCAATACAATTTGTTCAAAATAACAACGCCTACGAATTTAAATACTTATAAACATGTATCTAAAGGAATTGGTATAGTAAATACCGTGACGTAAATCACTCTTCAAACTAATAATTCATGATTTTCCTTCAAATATCTGATACTTTCACGTTTGACTGAATAGGGGTTAAAAAAAACCTAAATGCATACTAATAACTACCAACTTATACGCTAAACTTAAGAAATTCACATAGGAATTAGCTTTGAGAGGCGAGTGTTATACAAGAAATTATATTTATCGATTTTCTGTAATAACTTTTGTTTTAAAATATTTTTTTTTTGGAAATATAGCAATGTTGAAGCATAGATGACATTTGTAATTTTGCAGATCATAATAGTCTTATATGGTCATCTTATTTTGGACTTGTCTTGTAAGTTAACCTAACACTCCCCTAGCAGTGATTATGAATAACGAATTAATGAAAGATTATATTATTATTTATGTCAAGCTGTCAATCAAGAACATATCCTATTTCATGTCAGAGATAAAGTTTTCGTAATACAACTTGAATTAATGTTATGACTTGAAAACTGAAAAATAAAAGTAATTATCTAACACTCTTCATTAAGGAGTTAAAGAAAAGTAACTTAATTTCCAGAAATACGTAAATGGCGATACGCAGATTTTTGGAGCAACTTGTTTCAGTCTTATATGTGCAAATCTGCAGCTCTACTTTAAGGCCAGTGATTGGATGTTTTCATTCTCCCTTGTCTTGGGGTTCTATGACAAACCAAATATGTATAGTGTCACAAGAAGCTTATTCTAATTGGTACATTAAAATAAAATTCCTATCTGTACAAAGACAAACTGTCAATAAACACGGAGCAGGGCTGCCGATATGCCGGTAAGGCATTGAAACGAAATTATGGGAAATTTTTTTTCTTTAGCCATGACATCTGTCTACTCGCCATTCTTATTTTCTTCAATTTCCGCATTTGTAATCTATAGGGCTAGGAATATTTCGCGAGTTTAACGACCAACATGCTAGAATCCATTATCCTGTGTACACCGAAGCCCTACTATTTGTCCATTACCGGCTACTCATCCAGACAACAGACAATGAACGAATAGACGGGGCTGGAGTATGCACAGGACATTTGATTCTAGCATGCAGGTAATTGAACTCACGAATTTTTTCAACCCTAGTTACCTGATGTCAAAGACTGTTACATAGCAATACAAACTTAATTAATTCAATTAATTCAAACTCTTACACTGTACTGTACTGCAATATCTATTCCTGTAAGATAACACCGCCACAAGGAGAGCTGCCACTGCTGCTTGCCATTTCACTGCCTTGAGCGTAAGGACTACCTGGCCCTTGTCCCATTGTACGGAGTCGCCCCTATTTCTCTTGTGTTCCTGTGCCTCAGTGGCGTAGCAAGGATTTGTGTTACTGGGAGGTTTAATCTGAGAATAATATAATGAACACCGACCGCCCCCTTTAAAGCAGGGTGTCCAAGGGTCCTCCCAAGGGAAAATTTGGATTTCAAGGTGTAGAATATTGCTTTTTAGCAGTTTTTCCTAACGTAGCAATGAATATTATGTTCATCAAAATATTTTTAATGTTTAAACACAGTTTATTTTTATATTATTATTATTTTTTTAATTTTGTGACAAATTGGTAGAGACAGGAAAAATTTACGGCTTCACTGGCCTCTAGGATAGTCTTCATGAATATATGTGGAATCAAGCAGACAATCACTGGAGACATGCAAAATTCGCGTTATCATTTGGTAGCAGACTAAACTTCACTCTCCTATACATAACAGATCATAATCTGCGATTCAATTGGCCAATAAATTTTATGGGTTGTCATTTACGTGCGTTACATCTTTACAGAGATTGGCCTCTCTGCCGTGTAAGCATTCCTCGCGACAAGTCACGGCAATATCGGCCAGCGGGAGATGTCGAACGAGCCTATAGTCACTTGGAGTCTGTCAGCTGTCAGAAAATAACGCGAATTTTGCGTTAGCTGCTCACGGACACGGTGAAACAACACAATTTCGCCTCCATTTACTTGCTTCTTTATTATTTACTCAGTGCTCTCCATGAGCAGTCAAATAATGTAAAAGCCAATTGAGAAAGTGACACGAATTTATAGTTCTTTTATTTTTTGCATGCTTCCAAAATAAAACGCGAATTCTTCAGGTTCCTACTAATTGGGGGGACAGAAGGTGTCAGAACCCCCAATCCACCCCTCTAGTTAAGTGAACTACCCCAGATACCCTTACTCGATGTGACCTCAAAATAACCAACCTCTACAATACAACCGTCACACACACATCCACGTATCACTGCAAGGTCAGAATCTGATCACGCTAAAATAAACAAAAAAAAAAAACTCCACTGCACACTCCTCCGTCTCTAATCCTCTTTCACCCACTTTCTAATCGCACCTCCATCGACCACTGCATTGTACCGAGGCCATTACAGTTACGTCTCGACATCTGTGCGAGAGATGATTGATCGGTTCCCGCGAGACAAGCCCGATTGTTTGAATCCTGTCTCTTTCTCGCTCTCTGCCTCTCTGCATCTCCCACTCACCCCTCTGTTTCACTTTCCCCGTTCTCCTTTTCCCTTGTGGTTTTCTGTGCCAGGCCATCGCTTTCGCGGATTTGCGGATTGTCAGAATAACCAACATTTACTTTCTACTCCATGCACTTGTCCTTATGTATACCATACTTGGGAGTACGGTTGGACCATCCTTTATATACTGATGCTCTTCGGCCAGTCTGTAATAGAGGCAGAAATTCTTATTGTCAATTATATATCGGAATTGTTACGGGTATTTGTTAGAGAAAAATTCAGTCTGGTGATTATGAGTTCTACCAAATACCGTTAAAATTGTCGACATTTCTTCTAATGTCGAAATCACCGAAAATAAAAGAAACATAATTTTGCCTTTACATAAGTACAATGGATGTCGATTAATCGCGGGGAAAATTGACTATTTTCTAGGCTGCAGTGTCATCATTGAGTAAAGATCTTTACTCAATGGTGTGATGTATTCATTTATGAGGTTTTATTTTCGTTACTGGAGAGTCCTGTAGGGACACGGTTTTGCCGCGAAAAGATTTTTGCCCCACTTTGTTTCAGTGACTCACGTGCACATCGGTAGTTCTGTTTTAAGGTTATTGGCAGCGTATCTTTGTTCAGACACTTCTTCCATCTGACTGCACCAATCAGAGTAAGATAACTGTGACTCTGTACGTCTATATTTTGCCAAGGCAAGTGAGAGTAAAATCATCCAACCACAGACGATATAGCAGAGCTGCAGGTGTGCATATGACACATCGAAACAAAATGTTGCAAAAATAAAATCTTGGCTCTACTTGTTAGACTGGATCAGTGTTAGTTGAATGGGTGAAGTGAAACAGTGAATATTTCTTCATTTTACAGAAAAATAAACTAATAAAGCTACGTTGTGCTTGATACGTAGCTTCATTGATTGAAATAATAAACTATTTCATAACTCTTGACACCGCTATGGGACTTTGTATTTTGAAATAAGTTGTGTAAGGCAATGATTGTCTTCTTAACCTTAGCTTTTATGTCGTAATTAACTATACATGTCGTATTTATTTCGTCACGTATATAAATTAATGGCGAAATAAAAATAATCCTGTGTTTCTGGAAGAAAAACATGTACATGGTTCACTATAGCACAATCCCCTCCAATTTTGAATATTACACTTTACGTCATAGCGTTGCTTCCGTATTTTCAGCTGCACAGTTGGCTACAGTGCAGGTGGTGAGCGTTGTTCACCTCGCAGCTCCTTTACGGTTACAGGACCATCATTATTCTCACGCCCGGAGCGTATAACTTCTTCTCTAATATAAACGAACCACGTATAGAAGCCAACAGGTAGTGGGTTGTGTGTGTGCTCAGTGGGGTGGATCCCTCCTTCCCTTCCAACGTTCAATGTTAGCCGAGGATACACATCGCCTCGGGGTCTCGCCCTCCTGCAGTCTGTCGATCATTAGCGAGCATAGAACCGCTTGTCAAGTGAGCTTACAGGAAGGGAATTACAACTATATGTTCTAGGGTGCTGGCTACCTAGGTTAATTCTACCGCAGGTTATGTTATTATTTGGGGAAAGGGAAATATTAGTCCGCTAGTTGCTCTGCTATCAATAAGGGAGGCTACGAAGTATTTTAGGTACGTAAACTTCATTCCTTTTAAAAATCGTCACAATATTTCAACAGGTTAAAGAAATACATAGGATTAACTAAAAATGTGTATTATTTTTTTAAAATGTCCTTAAAGGTTGAATTTCAAAAAAATAGTCTGAAATGTATTTTTAGAAGTATGCATAAGCTTCATTCTGAAACAAAATATACCTAAATATCTCACGCTATATCGATGATTAATTAAAAACACTTTTTCAATTACCTGTAACAGTCATAATTCATATCTGCATTTCATTTACAAAACATTTTGGCATCTCATGAAAGTGGGGCCTGTTTTGATCTCACCGCTTGTTTTCTCCCTGAACCTCTTCGTACCGAGGTAAATCAGATAAGAACTTGTTAAAATGCTCCATTGTAACGAGGAGGACTAAAGAGCTAGTTTACGATTCAGCAGTTAAATAAATACGAATTAAAGTGTTTGCTTATATTTGTATTTTAAATTTTATGATAAAATGTAGAACAAAAGTACCGAAATATTAAAGATTCATATAAATTGAACGATTTGTCTGATTGCAAAGTTGTTTATTGATGGAGATCTATGACTTCCGGTAGCACTTTTGGAGATGTATACAATTTTGGATAATTTGTTTCTTGAGATTTTAACAGCAAAATATTAAATATTAAAATGTTCACAATTGCATATATATCATATTTTGAAAACTAATTTCTTGAAACGTCTGTGTTTTTACCGCATTCTCTTTCGATGTGTAATCACAAAATCCTTTAAATCGCAAAAAAAAAAAAAAAAAACAATTGTTGCTTGAAGAGATTCAGTGAGCTTTGATAAACGAGCGCTTTTACTTTTTTTCATTTCATTTAAATAATATTTTTCTGTCTCATTTTAATAGAAACAAATATGTGTACGTTACAATCAGCTAGCATAGTTTTACAGCAATAAACAGTTAATGTCTGTACTGTTGAAAAAAAATCTGTAAAGTCGCGGAAATGTATTGGCAATACATTATCCGGATTTCTTCATAAAAATACGGTCACTTAATTTTCCTTCTATTTCGACTTCTTCGTAAAATTTCGGTTACCTAATTTTCCACAGCAACGTACTGTCCGTCATTAGAAGTGAACTCAATGATTAAAATTATTAAGTACGATAATAATTGTTTAGTCCTGTATACACTATTATTTATTCATGACTGTGTAAGCACAGTCTCATCAACATATTACAATTAAACGTTTTTATACAAAAAAATCTTCGTACACATGTTCCTTTATAACATATTTACGGACAATTTCCGTACATAGCGCGTCCGTTTAAAAACGTACAACTACCGCAAAATTTTCCGTAAATTAACGGAAATTTTAACAGTGTGCGGGCAAAAGTAATTAATATATTTTAACAATATGTTCGAAAATGATAACTTTTTCGTGAACCGCCTATAATCTACTTTTATAACACCACTCATGTAGCACATATTGGCACCATCTGACCATAAGTTTGTAGTGAGAGAATATTGTAGATTCGTTCTCACAAATTAATCATCCCAGTTTGCAGATATTCACGTATGTTTACTACCCATTTTAACTGCATAGTACTGTAACTCCAATATCCCCATATTGATTCCCAGCGGTAAAGGCCACTTTGGAATTGTGCGCGGTATGCCTTTCCTATCTTTGTTCTGAAGAGGGGGTTACAAAAGAGATTTTGCCCGCATTGTTATATCATATTTTAAGCTGGTTTTTAATTGGCCTTGAAACCATGGACAAGTATGTAGTTTTACGCATAAAAACACGCGCAAATATCTATGTGTAACTTTTTTCTTCCAATTAATTCCTGTAGAAATATTTTAATTATCTCAACACAGAAAACTATTTCTGTCCGAATATAATATCGTAAAGGGCGACCAAACCTTACATTATTTTACTATAGATCGAGTGAGATGGCGCAATGGTAACACGTTGGACTAGCATTCGGGAGGACCCGCGTTAGATTCCAGGCTCCGGCCATCCTGATGTCAGTTTTCCATGGTCTTCCTTACCGTAAAAAGGGGTGAGATAATGCCACGTTGGGGTGAGATTGTGCCAACCCATTTCTACAACAAATAATAGCGAATAATTTTTTACTCTTGTGTTCTTTTTTCAAACTTTATTTATTTTTCAGAGCTAAGCATATGTACTTACCTTTTTTTCAATATATCTAAACAAACATATACAATTCGGTTGTCACAATCTCACCCCGCTTGGCACAATCTCACCCCGTTTTACGGTAATTGTTCCAGGTGAGTGCAGGGATGGTCCTTTAACAAAGGCCATGGCCGAATCCTCTCCCAGCTCCTGTCATTGTACCAAGTTGTACGTCGCCGTCTCTTATATCGACGAGACGTAATACAGAGTTACCATAACATAATATAACTAGAGATGACGAAACAACGCAAGAATCCTTTCTGCCATAGTATTCTCCAAATTATTGCAGCATCCTGCGGCATTTTTATGATTGGTCGATGGTTGCCAGCCACGACGAAGCAGTTAACAGACCAATCATAGACGTCGCGTCGTAGGCACCAAGGTAATCCAGGCTCAGTTACAGGCGGGGTCGGTCCCCGGATATTCGCGTATGGGAATCGTACCGGTCGTTGACGCTGGTCGATGGGTTTTCTCGGGGATCTCCCGTTCCCACCTCCCCTTCATTCCGGCGCTGCTCCGTACTCACTTCATGTCATCCCTCACCATCGCTAAAGACATAGGTGTTACGTCCACGTTCCTACGTCTCCGCTGTTTTCGCTATGAATATTTTTAGGCCTAAATGAGAACAGGTATCTAAATTTCTCTTTCGCAGTTTAGCTTAATATGGTTTTCCCCATGTTGACTTAGATTTATTGTTTCAGAAAATTAAATATCTAACGAACTTTTTGTTAATTGACTTTTGAGAGGGCGTGGTACATTATTCAACACTAAAAGCGTTAATTTAAAACTGTAGGTTTCTTGAAGCCAATTTGCGAAAATTAAACAATAGCAATCCTAGACAATACTGTTTGCCAACGTTTTAAACAAAATTGTTTCCAGTATTACGAGCTTCTGAGGTACAATCTCTGACGCCGGAACCTCGTGCATTTAACTGCGGCGCAAGAGATCACGCGTAACGAATTAGTAATTCTGGATAAATATTTACTCACAAAGTTGGCAAATACCGTTATCTAGGATTGTCATTGAGTATTTTATCCATATTGGCTTCGAAAAAAGGGTAGATATCAATTAATGTTTTCAGCATTCATTTATCTACCACGCAGTCTTAAGCCGAATACGTCTTATTTCTTATATTAAAAAAAAATCAGCTATGATGGCTTAAACCGTTATAAACAAAACTGCCAAACACATTTGATACCTAATTTCCTTTATATTTGAAAAATGTAGAATAGTAAAACAGTAAAAACAGCGGAGCATTTGTACGAGATATTGTTCATTTTGTAGGCGTTTTATAGTTCTTCAGTAGACACCGCGGTTCGATTTTTTGAATCCTGTGTAGGGAATTCGGCACTCGTCGTGTTTGTGATGTTATGGAAGCTTCTAGAGTTTGATTGTGTTGTCTGTTAATGGATATTGGCTATAATTATTGTCTTGTTGTTTCTACTATTGATTTTTGCTACTGGCCGTGTGCGAAAGCTGTAGGCCACTTTCACCTATATATATAGGCGTTACTTGCGGCTACATTTTCCACATGCAAAACATTTATAACCTTCTCAGTCTTCCCATAGGGACTTGGCGAAGTCATAGGAATTTAAAAAATCAAGTGACTTATATTTTCTGAAATTAGATATTATGGGCCATAGGCTAAAAGGTCCAAAAACACTTAGTTGAATTCCTTTGTACTTTTTAAAAATAATCTGACAATGGTGACAATTTGCTTTGTTTACGGAAATTTAAAAAAAAAATTATAAGGACTTTGTTATGTGTTTTCAAACGTTTTACTAAATGGCCTATAATATCTACATTTAGTGAAAAACATTTCATTCGAGTAAGACACTTGGTTTTTTGTTATTTCTATGTTCCCTTAACTTGTAAATTCTGACATTGAAATGTCCGTATGGGAAAACTATGAAGGATTAAACAGTGTTTAAAGTGGAAAACATAGTCACAAGCAACGCCTTTAAAACAAATACTGTTTCGTACAATTATAAAATTATTTGTTTGCCACATGAAAACCCTTAAAGTGCGTCCCTAAATAGCATAGGCCTGAGCAAGCGGCCTTCAGACGTGCACTTTGAGCAACGCTGGATGTGTTTTCGTTTGGGAAGTCACTCTGAAGGGTGTATACCATGGAGGGACGTTAATTGTAGGGAAGTATATGAATGTAGAAGAGTGAAAGTGACAGGGATTTGAAAACACTCTTCGATTTTAGTTGATTATCTGAAAGTAAGTTATGAAATGATTTGATTGCAGAAATGCATTCGTAAAATATGCATTTAAGTTACTATAAGTAAGCGTTTTGTTTAACAATTGAGTTATGTGGCAATATCTAGCTAAAACCTTAAATTTGTTTAAAAAAAACCGTTTTGATATCCCGTTAACAAAATTTCGACTCTAAATAACCGAAGATACGACTTTTGATTTTGTCTTAAAAACATTTTACTGTTATAGGTATACTTCTCTTTGAGGAATTAGACTAAACAAAGCATCCTAGAATGGTACTAATTTGCTAACACGGGACGCTCCTGAAGTGTATTTAATTAGGGAAAAATTACAATTTGGTGTTTGTATGAACTAGTGTTAGTTTTATAGACGTTAATTAAATTACAAAAAATAGCGTAGCCAGTTACCCATAACGACATTTCAAAGTCAAAATTTGCAGGTTTTTACTTTACACAAAACTTGAAAAACAATAAACAATATTAAATTAAATATTTTGCACTTTAACAACATGTCACGATCTACGGCCTAAAGCATATAATTTTTTATTTATTTAAAAACATTTTTAAAATCTGATAATTTTTTTGTTAAATTATTCTAATTTTTTAAACTGCAAAAAATTGTATAGTGGGTTTTCGTATGCTTCAATCCGTATATCGTGATATGTGGTTTTGATGTGATTTTTTGCATTTAATTATGTTTCTTGTTATTCAAGTTTTGTATGAAGTAAATATATGCAGATTTTTACTTAAATAGCTGTTATGGGAAAACTGGCTGATTAAAATGTTTATTGTAACAGGAAATTGTACTCTCGAGAAACGTCTGCAAAACTAACCATGTTTTATACAAGCACAAAATTACGAATTTTCTTCATCTGAACGCCCGTAAGTACTAGCCACAATCTCTTCAATCAATCAATCGTATAGCACCAGAGTTGGCACTGGCCGAGTCAAATAGGGACACACCAGTATTAAAAGAAAGAAGATCTTTACATTGACGCCTAGCAAATAGTAAAATTTTTTCGTTATAAATCATATCAATTCTTATCGCTACATACCGCAACGAACGCAAACGGACAGCATGGAAGTGCCGCAGAGAGTATCACCGATACGTAAAATGCATTTCTCAGTAATACTAGTTATTTTAAAATGCAATTTATATGTATACACACATCAGAATGTCTGTCTGTGTGTCTGTTCGTCCTGTATGTGCACATATTCAACTCGTCCGACAGTGATGAAATTTTGGCGAGTTGTGTGAGAGTTTTAATAAAATCGATTGTTACCCGAGGTATCGTGGGTCATACCCAATGGAATCCTCCACATTAAGTACATGCGTGCAATCCTCAGCAAAGGTTTCTGTCAAGCAATTCCAAAATATAGGCACGAGGGCGAAATGGGTCACAGTTTTTTTTTTCTGAATTGTTGTATGTTCACCCGCGAATGTTACTGGCAATATTTTTGGAGAGATGGAGAGATATGGAGGGTACATGGGAGGAACTGTGAGCCCAAAACTTTAATAGACATTGTAACGCACGCCGGGACTGATAGTATGATACTAAAAGACTGGTCAGTCACCATTTATGATGAGAATCTCACACACATCAAGTGCACATGTTCTGTATCTTCACGAATGTACTGACATACGTGATTTGTTTAGACTTTCCCTCTAACACAACACATATGCTTTCAAAACAAAGACTGTGTTTCAATGCCGTCTGCAGTCGGAGAAGTTACTTTAATTGTTTAGGTGACTTAGTACTGTTTACTTCTGCGTGTAGGTGAGGTATTTCAGTTAGGACTCAGCAGCATTGAAAGCGTACTCTGAAAAGTCTGTCGGACTTACTTCACTATGAATTTAAAATCTTTTTCGTCTGTAACATTTCACAAATTTTGTTCTAATTCTTCACAAAAATATTAATGCGTTTCTTATTTTCAACGATCTGTAAACAAGCAAAATAGATTTACAAGAACATTGGCGTCTCTTGAATTTGGTTGTCGTGGGGAAGGTATGTTAGGCATTCTAGCCATGTAAGTGTGAAAACAGTAAGGGCGACACACTATGCTCTTCTCGCCACATCCTAGCCTCTATAGGCGCATGTATCTGAACTGGCGCATAGTCTTCTCACAGACAACTCGCCTCTAGGAGAGATTCAGTGATGACATTATTATAATATGGCTTAATATTGACGCTAATAAGTGTTGTTCATGCCTATTTGTTTGAAAAGATTCTATTTCAATTTCTTCACACCTAAAATATGATCGCAAAAACATCCATTTTCGCCATTTTCAGCAGCAGCGTAAAAAATAAATTTTAGAAATAAATGTACGACCAGAAGTCGGTTTACACAGACGTAATGTTTTTTTAGTGATATTCCTAAAATTGCATTATTTAAGCACTCTGAAACTTTTAGAATAATCTGATAACGACCGACGATCTATGCGCCGTTCAGCGGCTTGCCGATGCGACCTATCTGAAAGTGTCACTCGTTTAGACCGCATTGCGTTTTGTCAATAGTTGGTTTGTCTTAGGATTCCACTGTACACCTGATGTACAAATTCTTTGTTTTAAACCCGTAATATTTGTTTTAGAGCATAAATAAGAAAATGTTTGTTTGAAGAACAAATTTAATGTTTGTGCTCTTTAATATTTCTGCCGTAAATTTGCATTATTTGGTAAATTCCATTTGTAAACTGTCATAGAAAAAAATTTTATCCATTTTCTCTCACTACTTTGCATTTAACGCATAAATCCAATTTATTGCAATCATGTTAAACAACGCATACATTTAATTGGTTCTTCAAACAAAGTTTTTTATTTATACTCTAAAACAAATGTTACGGCTTTAAAACAAAACATTTGTACATCAGCTGTATAGTGGAATCTTAAATGAGTTTTTTTGGCGGTAAAGGAAAATTGGGGTTTTAAAATTCTCCGTATTTAAACAGTTACTGACAGATGCTAGCTGGTATGTATTTTTTTTTTTTCAAGAAAACTAAGAAAAATACACACTTGCCACGTAGCTACTATACCATTTGACCAAACTCGGCTGTAAACTTAATGTTGAGATGGCTGCCACATGTTCATCAAATAAAAATTTAAAATAAAACGAGGGTACATAAAACGATTGTGTATGTGTCTCTGTACAAGACAACTGACATAAATAATAATGTGATGAACAAGCAAATGATTTGCTTCGGAAAATTCCCTGCTTATTTTTATCGACAAGTTGACACTGCCAAAACGACAAGTATTATTTTATAAATATGTTTAAAGAACAAAAAAGGGGAAAAAACTAAGGAAAACTTTCGGAAACGTTAAATGTACCGTAAAACGTAAAACACATCGTGAATTTGGAAGACAGCCAAGTTTACGATATAATGTTTGTAAAAGGAGGATTTCTTAGAAAAACAAGCACGTTTCCTAGATATAAAATTGACTGCTTTGAATAATCGAAATTACTTTCTTTTTCAGTCGGAATGGGTATAGAAAAGTTGGCAGCGTTAACGAAGAGTGTAATGACAGAACAATCAAGAACTTGTGGGGTTTACGTATACGCAACATGCGCCAAATGACTGGCTGTGTTTCGGAAGTCTGGACTGAAATAAGGTATCTTTAATGAAAAAGCTCTGAGCTGAATTAAAATTGAGATCTCAAATATTTCGTGGATAAGACACGTATTTTTACTGCACTTTGGAAAAGTGTATGTAAGCATAGTTGTATCTTTGATCCTCATTGTTGCAATTTAAAAAAAAAATGTAAACGTTGCCACAACTGAGACTTAAAACTAATGACTTTCGGACAAAATTTGTGTGCCTTGTACCTTCACGCTAGGACTAATCGCTAGTAAGTGAGAGATTTTGGTCAGCGCTTAACATCGAGGTCTTAGCGATGGTGAGAGGTGACATGAGGTGAGTATGGGGCAGTGGCGGAATGAAAGGGCCGGGGAAACGGGAGATCCCGAAGAAAACCCAACGATCAACGCACATGCGGAAATCCGACTTATCGCTGCCTATGAGATAAAATTTCAAGATATACCTACCCCTACTACGTTTTAAATTATCGTCGGTTACTAATAGTTCAGTTATGTCCTGTAAAGTAATTTCGAATTATTTAGTTATGTTGGAAATTTTTAAAATTATCGTCGGTTACTAATAGTTCAGTTATGTCCTGTAAAGCCATTTCGTATTATTTAGTTATGTTGGAAATCACGCATATAACGACACGTATATATAACAGGTTGCATATAACACTGGGTCTTTTGCCAACCGCTGTTGAAATCACTCTAAACGCAGGGCATTGGAAATAATTACAGTAACTAACAAATCTAATGGTATAAATGTACGCTGTGTGGAGGACCATAAACTATTCGCGTAAGGAATTATGCCTCAGTTTGTTTCAAAGCCTTACGTGCGTAACTGCAGCTGTTCTTCGTGGTTATTGGCAACGTTTGTTTTGTGACGTTATGGTTTTCATTTGGCTGAGCCAATCACAGAAAGGTTACTGCTGCAACACGCGTCTATGATTTGCGGGTAGAATCCCAAGCGACGGGAGAGTTAAAATATTAAATAACTGACTAATAAGCAGCATTGCAGACGCACGCATAACGCAATGAAACAAACTGGGGAAAAATTATCTTCGCGAAAATTCCATGGACCTAGCTATGTGGCATCTCCGTAATAATCGTTAAAAAAAATCGTGAATTGAATTTCAAATTTTATTTAGAGATCATCGTGTATGCAGTTGACTGTACAGGCTTTTCACGACGAAGATAGTAACTTTAAAGTTCTGAATGTTTTCTTTTTCAGATAATTTATTACATGTCGCCACGTTGTTATGTGAACATATGTACAGCCCCAGACTTTTAGGTAAAAAAAATTTTTTTTTCAACATCTTCTTTCAGTGACTTATGTGCACTTCATCTGCAACTTTACCTGGTGGTCGGTGTCTGAATGTTCAAACTCCCTCATGCCTTGGGGTTCTATTGGAATATCACGGAAGTACGGTGTCAAAGTAAACAATCTCTGATTGGCGCAGACAAATGAGACACGCGTCTGAACAAACATAAGCTGGAGTGAGTGAGTGAGAGATTTTGGTCAGCGCTTATCATCGAGGTCTTTAGCGCTGGTGAGGGATGACATGAGGTGAGCATGGAGCAGTACCGGAATGAAAGGGCGGGGGAAACGCGAGATCCCGAGAAAACCCGCCAACCAACGCGGTATCGTCCGGCACGAGTCCTCCATGCGAAAATCCGGGGACTGACCACGTCGAAAATCGAACCCGGATCGCCTTTGTGGGAGGCGAATGGTCTGACCACCGCGGCCCCAAGGTACTAAAGCCGATTTTATAAACCACGCAACAAATTTTCCAGTCGTTAATAAACATTGCAAGCGACACGAAGTAACCAACTCTAGCACTTAAAGTTTCGGAGATGCAACAGAAATATTCTATCCGTGATTTTTCCGTTACGGTTATGTTAAGTTGCTCATATTTGGTTTCTAAATATTCGGTTGTTTCGGTAATTTGGAATGGAAACCAAATATTTATAAGTACCGTGTAGGCCTATTTGAAGACGCATTCTAAACAAACACAAAAAAGACCATTGAATACAGTTTTAAATTTTTTCGCCTGTCAAACTGTCAATATAGAAGGCTCTATTTCAGATTAGCCATATTGTATTCTTTAATTTTTCAATATTATAAAATTCTGACAAAATTAACGCAGAATTTGCGTTTATAGAGCATATTATAAATATCCTTGCGCTGCAGCAAAGACATGGGCTTAGCATTTTAAGTTTGTCACGTAAATTTAGGCTGCAATCAATCTGACAAATTAACGATAAAAAAAACCGTCAGAATTATTGTGGCCTAAAACACATGTCCAAAGTTCAACTATGATGCTTACACGGCAGCGTCAGGTGAATACTATTTGAGACTTCAAGGGAGATCCCACATTTCCATTCTTACAATTTCATACAAGCGGAAAATTAAATAATTCAATATGGCGGCTGAACCCGAGCCTTCAGCTGGCACACCTGGCGGCAATTAGAGATATTCCGCTGGGCGCGGCGCCTCTCGCCTATGCGGTCCGAAGGGCAACCAACGGAGCGGGAAATCGCAGGAATTCCGCTCGGACAAAACAGCGGAGGCAGCCGCATGGCGCGGTGATGTCGGTCTGAGGGAGATATTCGCATAGACTGAGCAGTTCGCAGAATTCAGACATTCCGCTCGTTACTCTCGGTTGTCTTAAAAGACTTTGTTTTAACAGGACAGACGGAATATAATATTTTTTTTCATAAAGCAAAACCGTGAAATGCAACCATCCTTAAACAGCAGACGGTTAGGCGCTCAGTACTTATATGTAGAGACATGAACTTTTCGCGAAAAGAATTTTGCCCCACTTTGTTCCAGTACT
>PNEQ01051387.1:18311-48242 GCA_003012365.1 Medauroidea extradentata
TTGACTGTACCAATCACAATAAGGTTACTGTAACACCACACGTCTGTGATTTGCGTGTAAAACCCCACGACACACGAATGTCAAAACATCCAATCTCTGACCGTGAAGCAAGTCTGCAGACGTGCACACAAGTCACTGACACAAAGTGAGGCAAATTTCTTTTCGCGAAAAGTTCATGTCTCTACTTATATGATAAAGAATTATTTCGCCCTTATATTTGAATAATTTTCAAACATATTTTCAATTGTATAAAACAGACGTAGTTCATTATATGTATATAATATATTTATTACTCGCTACTTAAATCTTTATTACCCTGTTGTAAATATCGAGAATCACTACCCATCGTTCACTGGACAAACTATTGATTTTAGAGGTATAGTTTTTTATTGAAAAATATTTCTATAGACGTTAGAAGTAGTCGTGCGTAAACAAAATTGTAGTTTTTTAACATAAAAACGTTCCCATTTTTCTTCAGGATAGGGTAGTTTAGGTTAATTTTGATTAGGTTCCGTTATTTTACCATAAAGTTTGTCATTTTTCGTTAGGTTATGTAAGGTTAGATTACCTAAGGTAACCTAACGAAAACTGGAAAACTTAATAGTAAAATAACTTAACCAAAACTAACCTAACGTAACTCAACTAAAAACGAAAATTTCGAAGTCAGAAAACTACAATTTTGTTTACGTACGACACATATAGAATTATTTTTCGTTAGTGAATTATAACTCTAAAATCAATAGTTGGACCGGTACACGGTGAGCGGTTGTTTTTTAAATTTTCCTAGCTTATAAACTTGCTCTTCTCAGACATTTATCACGCAAAGAGAAGTAGTGCAGCTTATCACAAATTTTGAAACATAATTTAAGCCATGATTTATTTGGCACTTGATACATAAATTCTGTTCCATGTAAAATTATTTCTTACAGTTGGCAAAAAATACTCGATTTTTGCTTCTGTTCGACACGGCGGTGTATTCGTCATTCGTTCGGTGGTTCAACAGACTAGCCTTGTGCTTCTTTCGAGAATGTATTAGAGTACAATTTAAATCTAGTTTTTTTCCAAACTTCAAGTCTTACCTGTCTTACCATTTCTTGACAAGAAGACTTATTGTTCTGTTAACTCTAATAAAAATTGTTAAACGTGTGACACATATGCTAAACACAGAAAGAATTAAGAACATGAAGTGGATAACTGAAGTCAGAAAGAAACCTGAAGGTTGCTGGCAAATCAGATTTAGATTAACAAGACAGGCAAACATGTAACCACAAAATAATCAAGTGGAAAGTAAGTTAAGAAATTCAAGACAAGTACAACTTGGAAGAAAGGACGAAAATACACAGGGAGTAAGTGAAGGACGTGAGACGCCGACGAAAATCTTATATCATGTAAACGCTTCGCATGGTCCTATAGCAGCCTATACGCGTATAATTATAACAATAATATCATATTATAATATGTTCCATCCGTTACGCTTATAGTATATTCTTTCTACTATTCTCGTAGTCTTTAATCCTTAATATTGTCATTTTATACTGTGTGGATTGCTGCCATTTTATTATACCTTTTATGTGCTTCAAATATATTAACTAGCGGTGAACTTGTATTATTTTGAAATTATTTTATGTGCTATGTTAATATTTTAAGCTATTAACTTTAATAATTATGAAATTATATTCATATGCTACAATTTATTAACTAGCCGTGACCTTCAAATAATTGAAATTACTTCCACATGCTACAATTTGCTAAGCAGTATTTAACATGGCCTGTTTTGGGATTTCCTATATTTGCTACATTTAAATTACCTAGCCATGATTTAGAATTATTTTTAAACTACTTATGTATTTTTCATTTTCCGCAGAAGCCATGATGTAGAGTTTTCAATTTAATACTTATGTCATAAATGGTTGTGAGAGAAACAGTTAAAAAAGTTAAGTCGGTTATCTGAATGTGAAAATCCCTAGAGTCTGCTCACAAACAAGTATGTTTTAAAACGAGTAGTTTGAACCTGGTGCGCGCAGCAGCGTTATACAACCGAGTCATCACTAATTACGTCACAAACAAATCGCTACCAACCTCAAGCTACTATCAACAAATACGGATTTGCTATCAAGTATGCCTATCAATTTAAAGGCGGTTCACTTTAAAGGAAGCACTGCCTCACACTTAAAATAATAAAAAAAAATTATTTATAGGGGCTATTGAAGAAAAGATTTAGAGTTGTGGAATTTTTAAACTAGTTTTTAGCTACACGGAAGTTTTTGTATTTAAAATTGTAAATATAGAGGCATAGTGGCTCACAGAAAGTGATAAGCAGTGCTTAGTTTATTCTGAACAGTTTACAGTCAACACCAACCATTCACCCTGCCCTGTGTGAATCAAAGAACTTACCTAAATAAACTATTTATATTTCTATCCTCTACTACACAGTTACGTGCAACAAAGAAATATAAATTAGTCCCATTATTTTTTCATATAGTTAAATTTCTCAAATATTTATCCGTCTGTATTTGTCTTACAGGCACCAAAGTTCAGCTTTTCCTATCAAACACACCATGACTAACCTCACAGTATTGAACAAAACTCTTCTAAATTATAAAAAACTATCTGATATATATGAAAAGAATTCTACGTTATTAAACACTGAATAACCTATAAGTCCAGTCGCGTGAATAAAATAATTTTCAAGTCATGTAAAATTTCTTAATTTTGATCTCCAGAGATGGGATTTAGGAACAGAAATCAGAATTAATTGAAAGTATATTTTACTCGACACTTTGTATGTTTTGATACACAAGTTACTTATGAGGAGAACCACGATTTGGTGGCGAAAATATTTTTGCTATATTTGGTTTCACTGACTTATGTGCACACATGCAGCTCTGCATGGTCAGTGATCGGATGTTTTATTTATCACTTTTCTTATAGTTCTACTGACAGATCACTGATGTGTAGTCACATTAATCATATTCTGCTTGGTGCAGTCAAACGAGAGACGACAGAACAAAGATATGTTGCTCTAATCATGAAGCAGAGACGCCGATGTGATGGTGCAGAACTGTTTTCGGGAGAGCAACACGCATGTGAAACAACGGTTTCAATATGAAATAAGTGAAACTGCGAGACAAATACACGTGGTACAGTACACAACAGATGGATCCAGGAGTAAACATGAATGATGTCTCATATCAGTTCCATGCGGCTTTGACTTCGCACTACGTTGTCTCCAGCACACAGCATGAAACATGGATGAAATCCATCCAGACGCTCCAAGACTAGCCCGATGTAGAAGCGCAGATCTTCTGTGTCTCTTATCTCCTCAGAGACACAGCTTCCTCAGAGCTGGGTGCCATCTTCTCCCACTCCAGACAATGAACTCTCCCCTTCTACCCTCTACCCTTTTCTAAAACTCTCCATCCTCATCGTTCAACATCACCCGTCCCCCTCCTTCCCCTACGCAACTCCCAAGATTGGTGTACTTAACAGCTCCTCGCCCAATTTATCGCTCGTGCTAGATTGTGTCCAAGCGAGCGCCCCCTGCCGGCAGCCTCAGGAACACAACCCTTGCCAGTTGGGATGCTATCTCCCCACCCTTCCCTCAAAGATACTGGGTTCACTCTTCGTTACTGTCACAGAAAGGCACTCCTCCAATGAGGCTGTCCTTGGTGATGGCGACTGTCGTCGGCTGAATTCCCGCGACACTATCTGGGATTATGTTATCATCCTACACGGGATCTTAATGAAAGAATGTTACAAATTTTGCGAGATGTTTCCTTGTAGAAAATAAAGTAATGCAACATAACTCAAGTTTTTGTCTGGCTCATATCTTATGGCAGAAGTTCGCGATTGAAAATTGAAATTAAAAATCGACAGGTGTTTACTAACGAAAAGTAAGGCCAAATAAAAAAATTCTTATACGTATTGATAGTAGCAAGATCTTTTATATGTTGAAACATGGTTTTGAAAACATTTCATAATCATTAGAGAATAGTCTTTTAGAGTGTACAATTTTTGTTATTGCATTTTTGGGTTATTAAATGACAGAATTTGTTGCAGGATGCCACAATAATGAACAAAGCTTGTCTCGTCACAGCACCCTCAAGAGAAACCTTTCCGAGGAAACTGAAAACACGCAGAAAATGTGAAGCGACATACAGGAACCAAAACAATGCATTATAAAACTTTATCTAGTATTTTGCAAAGAAACATCTCGCAAAGATTGTAACATACTTTAATTAACACCCTACATGTTGACTGATTACACCGAGTAAACAGTGAGGATTGGACAACGAAAGGAAAACTTAGGGCCAATTGGATGGAGTTTTGCAGAAGGGAAGCACTCCACAGACTACTGGAGCTGAGATATTCAAAGTCAAAGTCTACTGTGTCCAAATAAACCTTGTAAAAACGACTTTTTCTAGCCTCTTCCTTTTATTCAAATATAATGATTAAATACTCGTACCTTCTTCTTGTTGGTATAATTATTTCATAATAAATTTCTTTGTGGATTGGTTCCGTTCTGCATAACTCCATCCAATTAGCAATTTGAAGAATAACGACCCATTTTGATGAATAAATAGATTAATCTTTGAATGAAATGAGATTTTATATGTAACCTAATATGATTTTAAATAAATCTGAGCAGGGCCAACAACAATCACGCAAATAGTTTTCGCATCGTTTATGACCTCGTTCAGTAATATTCTTGCAGGTTTTTATCTGAGGTTGTCACACAGCCAGCATTATGGTTTCCCGAGTCCCAAGCTTACTACTGTAAGTCGACCAGAAGATACCGGAGATTCAAGTTGTCGAGACAATAGCAAGATATTTACACACGATCGTTGTATCGTATACATCTAGGTATATATTTCGTGATAATGTTTATGTCATCTTTACACATTTCTGTTTGCCATTTTCTTAACTCTGTGATATTTTTATTTTCTGTACGCAGTGATAGTGCGCTCTTGTATGGTCTCCTCCTTTCCTGAAATGTTAGCTGCATTGCCATAGCTATGACCTTGGCAATTCTGAATATCAAGGTCGTTGTCCTCACAAGCACTTTACACTTAAATGTTTATTTCACAGCTACCAATGTGATTTTAATGGCAGTTTTAGAAAATACCATTCATTTGGAAAAATTTTTTTTTTTATAATTTTTGTCCAAAACGCGAGGCCCCCTAGAATTAGGGGCCGGGGGCAAATGCTCCTTCCCCCCCCCCTAATTTTTTATACGGAGAGAGAGCGAAGTTGGAAAATGTGGCAAAACAATAATCGTAGTCAGTCTCCTCTTGCGCTCCGCAGATATCTTACATATCTTACTTCTACTTTTTTGACCTGTACGTTATAGGCGCAGGTACAAATCCCGAGCAGTCCAAACATGACTATAAGTTAACTTGACGTAACACACATAAAATATTACATGGACGTGGAGCGCAAAAGAGAACTACTGCTCGACAAACCTAAGTGTGTCCTCGGAAAATATGTGAACTACTGCCGTCCCTCTCTCTGACATACCACACCCTCCCACTCTCCTTTGTCCCGCTACACCCTCCCAGCCAATAGCGAGCAAGTAACCTGGCCGTCGCGACAAGCAGTGCGTACAGTCTCGTCAGTTGAATAGTGACAACCAGCGTGTAGTTGTTGTCCTACCTTTATTTCATGGGTTGGACAGGCATATTATACCTACTACAGATGGTCACTTACAATATGTATGGAGTGTACAGGGAGGGCCCCAAGATATTCCCTTCCACTGTCTTCACGCGCCGACATCGAAACATCAGCTCTCCTACGTCCCCTACCCGTGGCTACACTTAGGTTTGTCAAGCAGTAACTCTGTACTGCTTTGCCACGTGTTGCGCGAAAAATGCCATCGTAAAATCATTTTGCCGCTATCATTTCGTCTTAAAATTAGCCCAGAATTCGCGTAGTGTGCTCATTATGCGACAGGTTCTGGACAACCTGTATGTGTGCTTATGTAGGTATGTATGCACATCGTTAGAATGCTCCGAGACAAAGCAAGAGTAAGACATACGTCGTACTTGCATTTGGAAGGATATGGGCTTTATTCTGAGCTGCAGCATTGCTGTCAGTTTTCCACGGTTTCCCGAAATCAGTCCAGACGAATGCCGGAATAGAAGCCTTAACAAAGACCATGGCCGATTAATTTCCAGTTTCCTTTCTGTTAAGAACATGATTGTGAACGAGACGTAAAAGCTTCTCTGTAGCAAAAGTTTATCCATTTACAATATATGTGCCAAAAATACAATACCAGGAATGTAGGGTATTGCAGCCACTTACTCTGTGTAGGAATTATTTTCTCGTAAACGGTGCTTTCTAGCGACTTACGACAAGAGGATCTGTTTTTGTTACATCACTGTAAAAAAAGTTGAGGTCAATTTACTCTACATGTAATGGAAGCTAATTGCTAGAGACATGAACTTTTCGCGAAAAGAAATTTGCCTCACTTTGTGTCAGTGACTTGTGTGCACGTCTGCAGACTTGCTTCACGGTCAGAGATTGGATGTTTTGACATTCGTGTGTCGTGGGGTTTTACACGCAAATCACAGACGTGTTGTGTTACAGTAACCTTATTGTGATTGGTACAGTCAAATGAGAAACGTCACAGTTCAAAGGCACGCTGCCAATATCTATGAAGCAGAACTGCAGACATGCACATAAAATACTGGAACAAAGTGGGGCAAAATTCTTTTCGCGAAAAGTTCATGTCTCTACTAATTACCTCTACAAGTGAGGGAAGATTACTCGACACGTGTCAAGGAAAGTTACTCAACTGGTAATGAAATTTTTCATTACACATTGGCGCAGCCCTCTAGGACAATTTGACATAACGCGCGAGCGAAACTTCCGAGTGGTTTGTGTAGCGAATACACTACCTTGCGGAAATTTCCACACGTATTTCCCTCTCAAGGTGATGATGAGTAATATTACTAACATTTTTTACAGTGTAGAAGTACTGTTCAGAAAGAAAACGTAAAATGTTCACACAACCCAACGGCATAAAAGTTCTGGTCAAAGTGAGGGTGGCCACCCCTGTTATTTACATGATGGGGAGGGATTTAACGAGCGATTTCGTCACAACTTGGGGATTTCGATTACACGAAACATTGTGCAGATAATTGTGATTTAACTTAACACTGCTTCCAATATTTGTTTTAAAAAATTAAAAATTGATTTTCTAGGGTTTATATCTCCCTTAAAAATGGCACTAAACGAAAATGGTTTGTGTGACTATACCTAATTTTTTATGAGGAATCACGTTTCAAAGTTTGTCACATATGTTAAGAAACATCCTGTATATATTTCTCTTAATTTTAAAACGTGTGACTCGGGACTTATTATGACACAAGCAAATCTAAGAAAAACATTATTAAGGCCCTATATTTTGCAGGCTTGAGTAAGGAAAATTGCGTGCGATAATTTAAAAAAAATTACCACATTCGATTTCATAACATTTTCTCGCATTTTATATACATATCAAATAAAAGTAGTGTACACTTTGTCCTTTCTTATTGTACTTCTAATGTAGTTTTGATTACATGAAAATTTGCAGCAATGGAAATATCACAAAAGGTATATACTTTAATGCGATAATGTGCGGTTGCGTTAATAGAGTGCACATCTCAAAATATATTACTTTATTAACAGAATGTGATAAGTTAATTTAAAACATTTATTGCTCGGTTACACATTATATTTTACATTTTTTTCCCTTGTAAAATAAATGTGGAGGGAAACGGGCATCAATTCTTAAAACCATAGTTTGAGAAACTTCTGTCGAGCGAAATTTGTAGCAGCAGGACTTCCAGAGTTTCTTTTCGTCGCCACTGCGTGAGGCCTGGAAACTTCGGAAAGATAAAATTCGTTAAACTTTAGATTCGTGGAGATGATCACGCCCTAGGATTCATAAAATATCAAAAACTTAATTTTATAAACGAAGTGTTGCGTATATTTTTTTGTTCCTCTGGCATGTTCCTTATTTAAAAGTTTAAAATAAGCGTTCAATTTTACTTTAAATCCTACTCACATCCAAGAATTGACCAAAAGCCTGGAGGGTGGACATAAAAACGATTCATAATAACATGTGACCAAAATGGACCAAGTTGTCTCGGAATATTTGTACGATTAATTAATACAGACGTGAAATAACGTGGCGACTCGTTTGCTACGGGCGAACTTGGCCGCTTATCGGCTGCCCGAGGCTGTTGATACCAGCCCCGTGTCTGTTCGGCTCCTGCATGTTGCGGCAGGTTTCCTATTGGCCTGACTACCGGCTAGCGGGGCAGCTGCCTCACGCTGATTGGCGGTAGGCGTCTCCGCCATGTTTCTGGCCAGCGAAGCCATTTTACTGGCGTGTGTGACCAAGTTCACAATCCTGCCGACTACTTCACTTCTGTTTTCCTAAATGTTCTGTCACTGTAAATAAATGTTAGTAATATTACTCATCATATGTATGGTAATATTCCCAAATCTTGATAGGAAAATCTGATATTAGAATGTGTGTGGAAATTTCCGCAAGGTAGTGTATTCGCCACACAAACCACTCGGAAGTTTCACTCGCGCGTTATGTCAAGTTGTCCTAGAGGGCTTGCGCCAATATGTAATGAAAAAGTACATTAGTAGTTGATTAACTTTCCTTGACACGTGTTGAGTAATTTTCCCTCACTTGTAAAGGTAATTAACTTCCATTGCATGTAAAGTACATTAACCTCAAATTTTTTTACAGTGTGGCGTAACCAAGCCTGAAACGAGTGTTTGTAACGAATTAAGTAGTTGCTAACAAAAAGTTTTAAATCAGTCAAGTTCAAGTACTAAATAAATTTATTTAATTGCATAGTTATAACTGAAAGACCACGGATTTTCGCGAATAGAAATTTGCACCAATTTGCTTCAAAGACTTGCCGTGCACCCATGCAGCTCTGCTTCGTGGTCAATGAATGGACGTTTTTAACTCTCAGCGTTTCGGGGTTCTGTCCGCCAATCACAGACGTGTGGTGTCGCAGTAACCTTGTTCTGATTGGCACAGTCAAATAAATTACACCTCTGCACAAATACGAACTGCCAATAACCCCGAGTTAGAGTTTTAGATGATACCTAGAGATGATGGTTAATCGCGGGAAAAGTTGACTATTTGATGGATTTCAACACACGTTCAGCTTACCAGAAGACTACTGGCTTTAATTTCTACCTGGAGCTGTTGCCCTATTTCACTGAGCCAATAAGAATACCGATGTTGTAATATTTGATGCCTGTTATAGGTCTGCAGACAGCTACGTTATGTCAGTATTTTCAAGGCTGTGTTGGCACAAAATATTTTCGCGATATACCATCATCTCTAATGATACCATAAAACATTGACCCACACATGTACGAAAATCTTGAAACGAAAAGCAAGAATCTTAGCTATCAGTAAATCGTGCGCCTATTTTATCGCAGTTACGATTTGCATTATAATTTTGAGGCGGAATGGGTCTACATCACTATCGAGTGCACTTTTCTGACTATGATGTGGTATGGTTTTCTGCATTATGTTGAATGCCATGATTTTATTAATAGGGTTTTTTTCCTTGCTGGTGAACATTTATTTTGTCAATGGCATAGCCGTAGAAGAACAGGTCTGGACATTCGCCTATCTACCAATTAATTTTGCTTGACCCCCTCGTTGTTTGGTTGTAGTTCGTCAAGTTACCGAGAATACTGTACTTTTTGGCGCTGTAATCCGGGTGGTCGGACTCAAACTCCGCCCACTTTTTTTCCCATTGTTAACATTATAAAGTAAATAAAGATTTCTGAAGCCATGATTTAAAATTGGGAGCGAAGGAAGTATTTCATAAATAAACAAAAAATACGTTTTGATAAATTGTTTATCTTAGTGGGAGGGAAGCGGGCGGAGTTTAAGCTCGACCGCCCGGATTACAGCGCCAAATATGTATAGCATTATCGGTAACTTGGTGAACTACAGCCGAACAACAAGGGGGTCAAGTTTCCAAGCGTGTGTTCAGACCTGTTCTACTACGACCGTGGTCAACGGGTAAGCTAATTATTTTGTTTTCCATGAAAACAACATGTATGGATAAGGTTAATTACGATATACTACAGGTTTAAAAGAAAATACGGTTTCTAATCGGAGAGTTCGGCACGGGAAAAATTTCTACAACTAGTTTTGCTTCAAAACACGAAACCGTAGAAAAATTAAATTTTAATAAACTTGGAAATGATAGAAGTATTTTAATGTTATATTAAAATAAGAAGAAACCGATTTCACGTTTTAAATTATCAACATAATGCAACTTAAATTTCTGGAAAGCTCTGTGATTGGTCAGTTTGGTGCACTACCGATACCAGCGCTCAAGCGGCAGAAATTTTCCCTGTGACAAAATTATTTCATTGATCTTTCTAAGCTGTAGTAGAATGAACCTTAGAATGAATAATGATGGTGATTCATGGCGGGAAACTTGAGTATTTGTTAGGTTTAAAAGAACGATCAGCATGTGAGCAGATTCTGCTCTGTCTGTCTACTACTGTCTGTCGTGAGTACGTGAAATTGTTGCCCTATTTGACAGAGCTCATGAGATTATTGGTATTCTAGTATTTGACTCCTGTGATTGGCTTACAGACAACTATGTCGTCCCTGAACATTATCATCCGCGAAACTGTAACGTTTTCAAGGGTATGTTGGCATAAAAAATTTTCGCGGTAAGACACCATATGTAGGTATACATCATTTCATTTAAGTTTGATTAAATTGACAGCAACTTATGGGCAATAGTTTGTAATATTTTGTTATTTGTGTCACTAGACAAGGCAAACTTTGCAGTACAGATGCGGAAATTAACATCTCAGGATAGTTTTAGAGCTAAAAATGTCTTGCATTGAGCAACAAATCACAAAATATTGAAAATTATTGCCCATAAATTGCTGTCAAATTTATCCAAACTTATATGAAACAGAGTTCGGGATAAAGTGAGTACTAAAACTTTTACCATAGAAACATATCACTAGACGTTCGTTACTGCATATAATTTAACATTAACTATAGGCCTAGTCCCCTTGCTGCATGTAAGGTTGGCAGCGAAATTACGCAATGTAGTTCCGTGTATTTTCCTATATTTAAATGCAACAATCTTGAAACGAAATCAACCGAAATTGACATAATCGTATTTTATGCAATAAATAAACTGTTTTTAAACTATTGATATAGCTACATACCGACTGCACAATTTATCTTACACGCACAAACATCAAGTGACGTGTCCAGAGAGGTTAGACATTTCCCGTCGTTAGCCGTTACGTGCGGAAATATACGAATTGGTCTGAAAATGGAACTTTAGCAGGGCTTTTGTGAGTGCACACTATATTGCGAACCACCTACAGGTAATGTAAGGGAGCTTTACGTCTCGCCGACAGCGATGTTATTTCAGACCTTGACACACAACTTGGTACAATGACAGCAGCTGGGAGAAGAATCGTACATGGCCTTTGTCGTTGAATGTCTTTGCCAAGGGGCGCTTGACCGAAAAATTATATCGTTTTAAACATTTTTATGTTTGACGGAGATACTGTTTGTTTTGTAGACGGACATTGAGGCTATTTTTAACTGTAACCTAAAGAAAATTTTTAGCTTTCGTAGATTTTTTATAATAGCATATCAGATTCCAAATTTGCATAAAACGGTTTTATGATTCAAAGGAAAACCAACTGACTTACCGAACTGGAATAACTCACACAGAATAACGATGTTATAGGCTACAAAGTCCCCTACTTAAAAACGAAAATAATTAAAAAATTTTGTACTAAAAATATCTAATTCAAAATGAAAATTTTGAAAATAAAAAAAAACTTTTTAATTAC
The DNA here is from genome assembly GCA_003012365.1 of Medauroidea extradentata. Taxonomy (NCBI): domain Eukaryota; kingdom Metazoa; phylum Arthropoda; class Insecta; order Phasmatodea; family Phasmatidae; genus Medauroidea; species Medauroidea extradentata. The sequence continues at coordinate 30,183 of PNEQ01051387.1, forward strand.
TAAAGAACGGTGTTTTTTTGTTTTTACATAAGAGACCCTGTAGCCTACATCTTAATTATTCGGTGTGAATTTTTTCAGCTCGGTAAGTCAGTTGGTATTCCTTTGAATCCTACAACCGTTTTATGCAAATTTGTACCCAGATATGCAATTTAATAAATCTATGAAAGCCAAGCTTTTTATATGACAGGATAATATGGTCACAATGCATGTCTACAAAACGAACCATATCACATACAAATACAAAAAAACGTTTGAGCAATAAAAATTTTCCGTCAAGTAGTGAAACCACGGAAAACAGAAATCAGGATGGCCGTAGCCGGGAATTGAACCAGAGTCCTCCCGAATGCGTGTCCAAGATTTGTTTTAACCTCAAGGTATGGATTTAGTTCTTGATATTTCATTTACCAGTTTTTAGATAATGTTCATTCTTTCAAATGATAGCCTGCATACAAATACCTGACAGCTCTATGCGTAATACTAAGAATAAGCTTGTGAAAGATAACCTAGCGGTATGGGGTGAAACTAACACATATTTTGGTATTAATTTTGTATAATTATTGTATTTTATTATTTTAATATGATTTATGTAATTTTTACGTATTTATTGTACTGCTATTTTTTACTTTCTCTACGCAACGAAAATATGTTCTCCATAGAGAATATTTTCCAGAAATATTATGTTGGCTGCGTATACATCTGAAATTAATTTATTGTAGGGTGCTGTTCTCTGGTGGTTTGACGTGATAGAGCAATCAGAATTCTCGCCAAAGCGCTCAAGCTGTCCAGTATTGGTTTATAGTATATTTGACACATACATAGAGGTAATATATAGTAGAGGGAGCATGACGTCACAAATGTGTGTCCAACATGGTCTCGAGAGTTTGGTGTTGTTTATTTATGTTTTATCGTCGTAAAAATGCAGTCGTGTTGTTTGAAACTTATGGTGTACCTTCCAGAATATATATTTAGTGATGTGGTGTCACCAAGATCTCGGTTCAAAACCTTATAGTAAGTACGTAGTTAATATTTACTTTTTACTAAAAACAGCTGGGTTAAGGAAAACAGTAATGTGGCGACATTGTTTACATTTGTCGTTCTGAAATTTCTACGCAATTATACTATGTGATAAAATGGTAGTATACTCTCCTTAGTTCATAAATTCATAAGGAACCAAAATAACCAAACATAGTTGTGATTACTAAGCAATTATTATCTTTTCTCTCAATGTTATTTCAAACCTCCCGCGCATATTTCACTAAAGTCACGTGACATGTTGAACACACAATTTCGTATGCAGCTATACTCCCTCTACCCTATATTTACTCTAAGGACACATACTAGGAGCACAGAATACATAAGTGGTAACAGAAATGACAAGACGTGATATTTATTGTACTCGTTATCTCTATGGAGTATCATGGTGTCGGAGTTGATAGAAGTTTGGTTAGACTGCAGTTTAGTGTGTCGTATTTTATTATCTGGGAAGAAACTGACACGTAAGCAACGTCACATTTACATTTCTAAATGTATAAATGAGACGCAAACGAATTAAACTATTTCTTGAAATAAAAGCGGTCGTTTGAATAAATGTCACAAATTCCACATGGCTTTGTTTATTTTCATGTACGCCCCGAGAGCTGGCACAATAACACTGGTTAAAAAGATCAGTTACGTAATGTAGTTAATTATTGCCTCTTTTTGAGCCTCGCATAGTCGATGATAAATATTTTTAAATATTTAGTTATTATACAAACTAATTATAGTACTTTAAGCAGTACAAATAGTTGTATAGACTAATGTATCTAATCCACGTGGTATTGTTTACATTCCTGTACGCCCCGAGCATGGCCGTAGAAGAACAGGTCTGGACACTTGCCTGGAAACTTGACCCCCTTGTTGTTTGGCTGCAGTTCGCCAAGTTACCTAGAATATTATGATTTATTGGCGCTGCAGTTAGGGCGGTCGGACTCTTACTCCGCCCACTTCCTTCCCACTAAGATGAACAATTTATCAAAACGCATTTTTTTTATCAATTTATGAATTATTTCCTTTGCTCACAAATTTGAGAAAAGGCTCCAGCAATCTTTATTTACTTTATAAATTTAACAATTGAAAAAAGTGGGCGGAGTTTGAGTCCGACCGCCCGGATTACAGCGCCAAAAAGTACGACATTCTCGGTAACTTGACGAACTACAACCAAGCACCAAGGGGGTCAAGCAAAATACATTGTTAGATAGGTGAGTGTCCAGATCTGTTCTTCTACGGCCGTGGCCCCGAGCTGGTACGATAACTACAATGAAAAACCTTTCCTTGTCGCTTCTGTTATTACTTTTTTATTCTGTGCTAGGAGTGTGACGAGAACAGTGCGTATATTTTGTACGATTGTGTCTACCCGGGGTGTTTCGGAAGCACTATGGTGATGGCGGCTTAAAGGCGTTCACGTGGCAAAAATTCATAATCATATATTTGTACGGCACAGTGTCCGTTTTATAGACGTTACTTATAACTAAATTTTCCGCCTATTAAAATTGTTAGCTCTCGTTGTCTTCCCATAGCGATACAGGAATAACAAAAGCCAAGTGATTTACTCAAATAAATAATTTTGTCTGGAGTCAAAAGCTAAATATTTTAAAACACACAACGAAATTCCTATGTCCCTTTAAATTTTTTTATTTTAAAAATGATGACAATTTACTTTATTTGGGCAATTTTTAATAAAAGATAAAATTACTTCGTTGAATATAATAAATATTTTAGCATATGGCCCGTTCTATCTTAATTCAGTGTAAATTACTTCATTCGACTACGTCACTTGGTTTTTGTTAGTCTTTGTTCATGTTTCTAGAAAATTTTGACTTTGGCATGCCACTGTAGGAAAACAGCGGACAGTGTTATGCAACGAGGAACCAACCCATAATCCACTAAATCATTTTAAAGAATAGAAAAATGTTAATAGGCTCACAGGAATTCTGTAACCCCTACTTGATGAATAACACCAAATTAACTATATATTATCTCTTTTTTATAATTAAAAGAAGACAACTTATTGGCTGTTATATTAGATTGCATTTCTCTTTGTTAATTTTGAGGCTTGGTTCTTTGGTGCATAAGACTGTCCAACTATGAGAGCTAAAATAAATTTTTACAAGTGGAAAACTTACGTACAAGTATCGTGTGTAAAATAAACACAATTCTCGTGCAGGCATAAAATTATGAATTTTTACCACGTTGACACCCGAAGCGTTTTGCCAGGGTTATCCTCTCGGCACATTCTCTTCCATGTCTTCGTTCCTGCGGTATTGTGAGCACCCCCACCACGTCGCCAACATTTCTTTCCCACAGCCTACTGCTTTGTCGTGACCAATGTTCCCGACAATGCCGGTCTCTTCCTCTGCCCGTGCCGGCTTGTCCTGGTGATTGCCCTCGGGGAGGTAGAGAAGCATTCAACCCCCTGCCACTACAACTTCCACAATCAGTAACTGCATCCTCCGCAGAGACAAGCAGGGGGTAATAGTGGTTGCTGAAGGGGTAAGGGAGGCTATCGACCCTCCCGTTAATCCCTGGTCTCTGAAGATGCTGGCGTTTTCGCCGCCGAGAATTAGGCTTTTGTTGCGTGCTCGCAGGAGTAAAAGTGGGGTCGCCGACCTCGTTGGGCTCGTGGCTGTTGACTTCTCAATGGGGCTCGCGAGACGTCATCGACCGCTCTTTGTGCTCCACGTGGCAGTGCCTCGAGGGCGACTCAGTGTTGCCCACCTTGACACTAGATACACAAAGTAAAAAAAAAAGTTTGCGAACTAACGTCAGACATTTACAAGTCCATGCAGTACAAGAAAAATGTCCCATGCCATTAAATTGGTCTAAATTTTCATAATACCTGTTGGGACTAGTGATGTTAATTTTTATGTGCAGGGTGTTGGATGTGGAACAAAATAACTTTCAATGGCGTGTTACATTTTACAAAATACCTTGTAATTTTACGAAAATTTCCTTGGTAACTGGTTGCAAAAACTTTTTGTAACACTTCAAAAATTTGCGTAAAATTTACAAGAAATTATTTGTATACGTACAATTACTATTCGTAAATTTACAAAGACGTTAGTAATTATACATGAATATGTGTATTGTCACAAGCATTTCCTGTAGAGTTTAGAGTTTTTTTTATATATATTTTTGGAAAGTTGTTTCCAACGATTTTTTTAAAAGCACAATTTCTCCCAGCAATTTTCTAATGCAGTCGGCGAGAGAATTTTATATTTGAAGAGTATTGAATTTTATAGCGACTTTCTCTGGTTGTCTAAAACTTGAGAAAATCTAACGATATTTGATGCTGTAATCAGCTAATACATAATTAAAATAACCCTATTATCACTGTTTTGATTTTCTTAGTTAAGAACCTTGCCAATACATGTTTCTCATCTCAAGTTATAATCTGTTGCGTATTTAATGTATACAAGATATGCATAAACCACCACGTAATAAGAACATAATGCAATACTTGGGCTATATTAACGACTAAAATGTAAGTGGCCAAATGTTGTACGACAGCATTTAACGTTCAGAATGTGGCAAAACTGCACGAAGAAAGCTACGGTTCTCGTGACGGAACATTACCAGAATTGTTTAATTTAGAGTGATAAGTCAATAATCTAACCTACTGCCCGTTCCTTGCACTTATGTAACATGGTACAAAACAACCTGATCCTAATTTTCCTTAACTCACAAAAACTCATTTTACGTTAGCCATTTAAACCTGATATATAAGCTAATTTAACCTAAATACCAGAATACGCAATTACAGTTTTATATTTTGAAATTGTAAAAATAATTTTGACATTCAATTTAATTTTCTTTTACTCGGAATATCATTTTGCACGGTTTCAAATTTACAGCATATCATCTCGAGTCTACTCTGTTTTTTTTTTTTTTTTTTTTTTTACTGGAGCAGTAAGTTAAAATAAAAAATCAAGCTGAGAAAAATGAGGACACATTTCTTACAATATTTGAAATTATTATATAGGATACTCGAAAACTCGATGCACGATATCCTTACGAAGTTCACCCGATCCAAATTAAATACAATGTTCCTATACACCTAATAATATTATTTAGCACACCACTCGTCACTAACTACTTGATTCGTAAAATTCGATCTCACGAAACTCCATGGCTCCTCAAAAAATATGAAATAAAATGTCATAAATATCGGGCAAGCTTATATATACTGCAAGCACGTATAAGAATATTCATTTAGTAAATAATTACTTGCTGTCCCTTGATCGCCCTTGATTCACTTATTTATTCTAAGACACTAAAGCCGATCGCAAGAAAACGTAGTTTATTATGAATATCGTTTTACACAAATATATTCCGAATATAAAATTCCTAATAATGACGAGTATATTTTATTGAACAGTTAACAGAGTTAAGATACCGTGTTGGTGAGTGTAAGGAGGTAACGTTGCGAACATCAAGCAGTATTCAATATCACCATCTCTCTATTTCTATCTATCTCTCTTCCTGTCTCACTCAAGGACTTCCGCTTGGAATGGCGCCATCACTCTGTGTCACTTCGTGTCTTGACGCACCGTCTTCTGTCGGCTACTGCTCCTCCGTGCTTAAGGGCGCGCTTCACTTCAGTTTTCAACGTCTTTTTTTTTATTTTTATATTTGTACCAGATTTTTTTTCTAATTTAGACATAAATTGTGAATAAATCTTCCTCTTAGAAAATTCTTGTATCTCTCATAGTTTTCGCGAAATGAGTCGTAAACTTCAAAATTTGCACTTTACGGTTTTATGTACGCCACTAAAACCAACTGACAAACCAAACCGAAAAAATTCACAGTGTATAACAATGTTGTAGGCTATGAAATGACATATACAAAAAGCAAAAATAAAATATTTTGTATTTAATTAAAAATGCTGAATTTTGAAATGAAAATTTTATGATTTCAAAAATTGTTTGAAAATACAAAAAAATATTTACTTTTTTTTTTATATGTCAAATCATAACCTATAACATTGTTATACGCTGTGAATTTTTTCGGTTTGCAATGTCGGTTGGTTTTAGGGGCGTACATAAAACAGCAAAGTCGAAATTTTGACATTTACGACTCAATATGCAAAAACTATGAGAGATACAACAATTTTCTAAGTGGAAGGTTTAGTCACAATTTATATCTAAAATAAGAAAATAATATCTGGTACAAATAAATAAAAAGACGTTGAAAACTTAGGTGAACCGCGCCCTTAAGATGTGCTCTTGAATAAGGAATTAAATAACCGCTATTCCTTGCCAAAACCATTTGTCTTCTCTAAGGGCAAATAAATACGTGTGCGTATGTGTATGATTACTTTTAGAAGTAAATCAGCTCACTTCATCTGTGTGTGTTTGTGTGTCCGTATGTGGTAGCGTCTCTACTCCTTAAAAACTTTCAAACCCGTTGACAGATTTTCTTAAAATAGATTGCAATAGAATTTATAGTATAAAATTTTGTGACCGACAGGTTTATGAGGAAACTGACATGTGAGTGATTTGATATATTGAGTCTTTAGGATGAAATGAATCCTTGTACTGCTTAAAAAAACATACATTACAAGAAAATCTATTTTACTATCATTCAAAATAATTGCATTTGAGAACTTTGGATTTGAAACAACTTCACAATATATATATATATATATATATATATATATATATATATATATATATATATATATATATAATTTTTTTTTTAATTTTGCAAATGTAATGGCAAAAATATTATATGCTATATGAATAAGAGTTTTTACTTCTATATTTTACGAGAGTAGAGAGAAGCATATCACTTAAGCTCCGTTAATTCAAAACAAAACAATTATTGTGCTGACATCTTCCATCAACCACAAAAAGATATGCTTTTCAAGATTGGCATTTGTAATGTTTTCCCAAACGTTTTACAACCTCGACATAGACTACAAAGAAAAAAAATACCGTCTTTGAACCAGGAACATTTTACTGCTGTATAACGTGCGACCAGTTTCAAGATAATATACGAAGGCAGGAAAAAGAAGCAGGTCCACGAAATTAGATTGAGGAACATGAGTGGAAGGAGTAAAGAAAACTGCTGCGGCCGAGTTACGTACAAAAGGATGATAAAGCTGAGTAGACGGCAAGTAGCGCATGAGACGTAATGTAATCGGAAACGTGGGGAGACTCAGACAAATGCAGGGAACTTTCTCTTTGCAATTCTCCCCCCCCCCTTAACCCCTCCTTCTGAACAGCCACCCAACCTGCCGTCCAATAAGAACCCTAGGAAAGAAGAGCGTAGTTACATTCTCGTACAAAAGTTGTACTTGGAACAAAAACTTTCTGACATTTAAACTCCGAGGATGTACTAGGGCCCCATCTCTTGTTTATCATCTTTTTTCCCTCCTCAGGTGTTACTTGTTTCTCTGGAAGCAGTTCCAATTACGACAACCCGAAGAAGGGTCTATTACGAGAAGACCTCGAGGGGTAGCCTCACACATTTTAGCGCATCGCGCTTAGGTATGATGAAGCATTTTTTACGCGACCGAGAGTGGACGTATAAGGATACGCGCTTTCATGCCCTGGTATCACATATTGCAGTGCATTAGCAAGCAAATTAAGCCTTATACACAATTGAAAACTGTAGCGTTTGACTTTATCATCTGACTTTACGATAGCTTTCGTTAGATGTCTTCTTATGGAGTCGTACACAATGACAAAGCTTAAGTCAAGCTGGCTTGACTTTACGTTTTCGATAAACTGAAACCTAAAGTCAAAGTCAAGGTGGCCGTTAGCAAAGAGCCAGCTGATTATGTACGCTAGAACGAAACATGTTTATTCCTGTTTCCAGATTTGTTCTCCAGTATTGGGATTTCGTGAAAATGTAGGTTTTTCTTAAATGTACTTGAAAAACTTGGTAAATAGCTTTGGAGAAATATTCGTAAATGAACTTTAAGTTGCTTCAACAGATGGCGTTGCTTTTGTCCTCAAAACTATTATAATAAATATAATAAATATTAATAATTGGGTATATTTCTGTAATATCTACGTGATATGATTTTACAGTAAATAAATAATAACATATATCACAATATTTTCGTTTAAAAAACAGATTTCCAATCGATTTTCGAACTGTCGTTCCAGGGTGGCCACTCATTGCAACAAAGAAATATTTCCCTGATAGAAAACGAAATAATCCCCTGATTTTCACAAGTATTAAAACAACATTTTGGCATTTCATTCAACAAAATGTCCAGTAAAAACAAATATTTCAAGTACTATCAGAAACTACTGTCAGTGAACAAACATTCAGCAGCAATAGCTGCGAAATTAACAACGGAGTATTATCACCTCTAGATGACGGTAATTCTTTAAACAAAAATGTTATAATGCTCTCAAAACTCCATTAGTTTCCTTCCTGTGACTTTTGCGAAAGATCAAAACAAATGAGGCAAGTAAATTCCCTGAAATTTTTCAGATGGACCAAAAATTCCCTGATATTTCCAGGTGGCCATAATTTTCCTCATAATTCCATGTTTTCCAGGTGGGTGGGCACCCTGGTATTCTTGTAAAAAAAAGGGGGACAGGATCGTTAACAGAAATTTATTTCTGAGTTTTTTCCTATAACTGCTTATTAAAGCGGGGGGTCCGGGGTGTTTCCACGGGAGAATCTGGATTTTAGTGTTCAAATTTGTGCTACTTAAGTGGTTTACGAGTCTTAATATTGAATATACAAATGGTAGAAATTAAAATATTTTTAAATATTAAAACTTTGGGTGGGTACAAATGTCGATACTGTACGTTCCCCCTGTTCTAGGGGAGGAACAGTGTCCCCCCTGCCCCCCTCTATACCAGTTATGTCTGCAACGGTGTAACTTATAATATTATTGCAAAGCGAAACATATGTATCCACTTTTATTAGCATAAGTAAAAAAACCGATATATTTCGGAAACTTACATTACTGTAATTCGTTTTCATCAGGCCGCCTATTTCGTAATGACGATGTCATTCGTCTATGTGATACTTGGTTTTATATATGGCTTTTATACATATTAACAAAACAGGTATTATTTTGAGAAGTTCTTTCTGTAAATATCAAGATTCTGTGCTAACAAGCTTGCACGGGACGACTTTGTGAATACGTAAGTGTATTACATAATCGCAAACAATACAAATTTTATTTCATATTATTCCTAATCACAGAAAAAAAAGGCACTTTTATGGTGGCCACAAAATCTTTCGTCAGTGTGTATCCAACCAAATATTTCTATTGCAGTTGCAAGATATTTTGCTACCGCAAACTTTGCTGGGGATAGCCAAAAAATGTTGTGATCACGCCAAAAAAAAATTGTTGACATCCTAAATGACAAAACGTTTTGTTGCCACTGCGAAGGTTTTCTTTATGTAACTTCTTCTTTCCAAATACAAAATGTCGTTTGATTTATACGAATTTTTCACAATCATTGCAATCTATAATATATAGAGAAGGTGAAATTTTGCGAATTCAAATGTCTTATGCATACTAAAGTCCCGACCATTTGTCCACTAGCTGCTACTCAGTGGAACAACAGACAATGAGCAAATAAACAAGCCTGAGTATCCGTAGGATATTTGATTTTAACATGCAGATCATTTAATTCGCAAAATTTCACCATACATAATAATATACTGCGTATGACAAATGGTACATGCAATGGATAGCATGTCGAATTTATGGCTGAATTCCTTGCGTACATATCTGGTATGTATATGTAGGCCCTACTGTACATGACATCAGAGAATCAAAGTTCGTAACGTAAATAAAGTTACTGCAAGCTTCGCAGCAAGATGTGGATAATATATATATATATACTATTTTAGCACCTTAACACAGGAAATGAGAATTAACCATTATATTGTACCATATACGACGTACAAATAAACTTAAAACAAAATTACTTAATTCACCTATCACCTGCTAGGGAAGGTAATTTATTTGTTGTTAACAAATGTTTAATGGCCACAATTAGTAATATCTCACAGACAGAGTGGCTGTAATGTTAGGTAGTTTCAGCAACATTGAAATCTGACAGGTCGCTTATTGTCTGGCTTAAGGGCCCTGCCTGGATAGGCTGCCTTTGTGTGAAGATCGATGGAGTGGTAAAGGTGTCGATGACCGGCATATGTCGTGCATAATCGCCTCTCCGTGCAAGCCACTCAGCTGGCGTGCAGTTTATTTCACTATTATTCTTTTTGCTGTGGGACTTTATAAGAGGTGACCAAATTATTATAACTCCGGGCAGCACAGTTCCAAGTCTAACGCTCATTTTCTTTGTTGCGTATTATTATAACTACGGGCAGCACAGTTCAAAGACTAACGCTCATTTTCATTGTTGCGGTTTTAGACTTTCCACATACGGCAGTCTTGAAAACCCATTTTTGGCAATTTTGAGGGGCTCAAAATAAAAGTTCCTAATAAACGTACCCATAATTTTAAAACCGTAGCGACATAGTTTGAAGTGTATGTTCTTTTCTTGGATAAACAAATTTAATGCGCATTAAATAGTTTCGCAAAAAAAAAATGAATAGTCGTAACTTGCTACGCAGGTAGGGTTGCCCCTCAAGGATGTTCAAGTGCGATAAAATCAAAATTTTATATTTTTATGAAATAGTTTCAGTTTCGTAGACGATACTTGTGAGTGCTGTTTCCTCTCACGAAACAATTTTATCTCTCATGGTCTTCTCATAACGGGGTGTCAAATTCAAAATTAGCTTGTTCCACTATCATGCAAATAGTGAAAACCAACTGACCGACTTAAATGAAATAATTTACTGTGAACCTAGATCCCATTAACTGTGCTATATAACATTACAATACCCACAACGTAAAATTTTGACTTTAAAATAAAATCGCGAAAGTACAGAAAAAAGTTGTAATTCAGCAATTATTTTTTTCTAAATACAAAACCAGTACACGGAATTTTTAAAAATGTTTTATTACGTAGCCCGTAGTATGTTACTTCACTGTGAATTATTACACGTACAGTACGTAAGTCAATTGGTTTTTACTATTTGCATGGCAGCAGAAAATGCAAATTTTGACTTTGACGCACCGTTATGAGAAAACTACGCCAGCTATAATTGTTGCGTAAGAGGAAACTGCACTCACAAGTATCGTCTACAAAACTAACACTATTTCTTATAAATGTATAATTATAATTTTATCGCACTTGAACACCCTTAAGGGCTGTTACAAATGTGATGTACGAAGCGAAGTGGCGTAACGGAAACAGGTTGTACTCCCATTCGTGAGGAACCGGGTTCGTTTCAGGTTTACTGAAATTTCATAAATTTTTAACGTCATATTTTTATATTTGTCCGAGATAGTTTTTTCTCGTTTTAGACATAAATTATGACTAAATGTTGCTTTAATGAAATTTTTTTTGTTATCACATTTTTTTTTCGTTTAGACTCGTAAACGACAAAAATTAGCATTTTAAGGTTTTATGTACGCCACTAAAACCAACTGACATACCGACTGGAAATTTTTACAGTAAATAACGATGTATGTAGCCTACAAGATGTCCTATATAAAAATAAAAACATATAATGGTTTTGTACTAAAAAAATAGAGGAAATTAAAAGTTCAAATTTAAAAAATGCAGGCATTTTTTTAAATACAAGAAAGAATATATTTTGTTTTTATGTGGATACCTTGTAGCCTACGACACAGTCATTCATTGTAATTTTCTTTTCAAGTTCGGTATGTCAGTTGGTTTTAGCGGCGTACACAAAACCGTATTTCATAAAAGCAAACTTTAGTCACAATCTATACCTAAAATATTGGAAAAGTATCTGGTACAGTTATAAAATAAAAGTATGAGAATGAAATTTGCTGTAGATCGTGCCCTTAACAAAGGCCATAGCCGATTTTCTTCTCAGATCCTTTCCTTGTGTATAAATTGCGTGCAACCATTTCTATTGACCTCTCTATAAAACAGACGTAACACCCATTAAAACAAAACCAATGCGGTGCCTAGTTTAACGTGAGGCCACGCCTCTCACAGCTGTCAAGTGATATGCCAACCCCTCCCCCCCTTTTCTCGGATGGTTCTTCTGTACTCAACGAGTATAGTTAAATAATTGATGTTATAAAGGTAGGTTTTTCGATCATTCTGAGGTTAAAGGTTGGCTGCTTAATTTTTTTTTGTACTAGAGCGTAGATTTGACAAATTAAAAATTTGAAACCCGTTGTATCTTATTTGACTTAAAATATTATTTAACAAATTTACGAAATGTGAACGTTTATCAACAATTACCACGAAAATAAAATAGTGCACATTTTATCCTTATTGATAAAATAAATGGTGACATTGCGAACCGAATACATTTAGCAATTAATGTGATATTATTTATGTAACAACAAAAAAAAATATACATAAAAATATTTAGTAAACGATATATTTATTAAATTTTTTATTCGTTTTACACCTTCCTAACAAAGTGTATTTCTGTTAAATCTATAACAAATATTATGTGACAATTTTTAGGGTATTTTATTAAATTCGATTATAAATATGCTGCTTTGTAAGGGAGAATATCCTCATGGAGAATTGTTACAACATTTTCTCACTGGAAGGAGGTAAGATTTTACTCATACTGCTCACTGTCGTCTTGAGGAGATTTTTCCAAATTTAACATGGCCACAAATAAGTTGGTATTCAGTGTCAAATTCAGCGTTGATTGTGTTTGATGTAAACATACTATCTGTAGACACGTGACTAGTGTCTTATTGGTTAGTGCTTTCTACAGAAAGTCCCATGTTAATTGGGTATCTTTCTTGCCATGGCATATGCAGTTGCTGATTGGTGAATGACTAGTCACCATATTGCTGGTCTAACTGTAGTACAGACACATCGCGCGTGTTTCCTGGTATATATACCCTTCATGATAAAGTGGGCAGTTTTGAATGCTATCGTGTCTAGGGTAACATTCTAAAAATTATATTGTTGTGGTCTTAGACGTGAATTTTTGACTACTGTACAACCTACACGTTCAGATAGTTACGTTCGTTGTTTTGTTTATATGAAAAAGTTGCATGAAACTATAAATTGAAGGGTATTGGGAAAGGCATTGGTAACACACACTTTTTTTTTTTTTTTAATATTTTAATTCTGTGCAGGAACACGTTGGTAATATCAAACTGTATATTCCGGTTTAAGGGATTAAGGGGCCTCCTTACATGCCCTTCTAATGAGTTGCAACGAGTTACGACTATTCTCTATTTGACGAAACTATTTAACTCACATTATACATGTTTATCTACTAAAAGAACACATACTTCAAACTATGTTGCTATAGTTTCAAAAATTCGGCACGTTAATTAGAAACAATAACTACAGGCCCCTTCAAAAGGCCAAATATGGCTTTTCCAGACTGCCGTATCTGTAAAATTAACAATCGGATTTGAAAAACACAACTATCGAAATAAGCGTTAGACTTTGAACTACGCTGCCCATAAATAAAATAATGTGGTCACCACTTAAAAGTCCCGTAGGAAAGAGGACAATAGTAAAGCACTGCAAGCCAGCTGAGTGGCTTGCACAGAGAGGCGATAATGTATTACATACGTCGGTTAGTGACACTCTTACCGCTCCTGCCTCACACACACAAACGCAGCCTATATAGGCAGGCCCCTTAACCAATATGTCAGCAAATGGCAGCACAATGCAGTAATGATGCTATTGCAGGCCACTCTATCATAGTTTATCACACCCATTAATAGTCATATATATGTTCATTGTTGTGTAGCTGTTTATTTTTCTTTGATTGTATACCATAGAAATTAAAATCAAATGGTAAACAATGATGCATTTAGTTAAATTTGTTTGTCAAAAATTACTCTTTCTATACATGTGCAAATCTCATTTGGGATACATAGTGGGTTACCATTAGGCGATTATGAAAATTCACTCGCTGGAGTAGGGTCGATTATCTCGGTCACATAACACGGTTTTGTAAATTACTAGGATTCGGTAAACCCTGCAACGCTATTAAATGTTTTCAAATGACGATAAACAAAAGAAAAAGCCTACATATTTTCCACGTGATAAATATTTTGCTAAATGCTGCATCCACAGTGGATTATTTACACGTACAGGATGCGGCAACGCAATAAAACCCATTATGAAGATCAGAAAATTTCCACTTGATTTTTGTATGTAGGTACATATTTAAAGTTTGGTTTAACACAGTTTTGAAAATCAAATCAGGTACGTAACCCCCACCCCTACCCCCCGCCCCAACTGTCTATTCGCTGAGTTAGCCGATTTCTGGCTTTTTTCATTACACTTCCCAGCGTAGCAGTGGGTAAGTTAGACATTTCTGCCCCGATGTTTGCCTAAAGGGCGTGTAGGGTCCTTGAAAGGTTGACATAAACGCCGGATTACAAATAAAATAAAATCACAAGGGGCAATATCGGGGGAGCGGGCTGGCCACTTTAAATAGCTCCTTATAGAGACGAGGCGCTCCGGAAAGTGTTCCCTCAAAACAGTCATCGATGCCTCTGAAGTGTGGGCCGTTGCTTCGTCTTGTTGGAACCAAACGTTCCCTAAGTCCAATTCATCCAGCCTCGCGAAAAAAAAAAAAAAAAATTCTCCAACATGTTTTCATACACTCTTCAATGTTACAACGCATGACGGCGATTGACAGCTGTGAAGAACAAAACTTTACACAAACGCCTCTCCAATGAGACCATTCCCGCCCCGCAAAGACATCTACAGCCTGGATGTCGAGAATTTCAAAACAGGAAGTTATGTTGCCGCACCCTGTATTGTGTTTGTATTCAAACGTAAATTAGTGCGTGTAGTTGACCATCAGTTGTAATTTCGAACACGGATAAACTTTCCCGGGGTAATGTTCCAAACACCGGAAACTTGACATTTATTGCTGACCGACTCTACCCTCGTGAAGTTTCATACGCGCATATAGTCTCTTCCTATGCCCATGGCCACGGTCGTAGAAGAACATGTCTGGACACTCACCTATCTACCAATGTATTTTGTTTGACCCCCTTGTTGTTTGGCTGTAGTTCACCAAGTTACCGAGAATGTTGTAGTTTTTGGCGCTGTTTTACGGGCGGTCGGACTCGAACTCCGTCCACTTTTTCCCGTTGTTAAATTTATAAAGTAAATAAAGATTGCTAGAGCCTTTTCTTAAATTTGTGAGCGAAGAAAGTCTTTCATAAATTGATAAAAAATACGTTTTGATAAATTGTTTATTTTAGCGGGAAGGAAGTGGGCGGAGTTTAGTCCGACCGCCCTAACATCAGCGCCAATAAAAAACAATATTCTCGGTAACTTGGTGAACTACAGCCAAACAACAAGGAGGTCAAATATCCAGGCGAGTGTCCAGACCTGTTCTTTTACGACCGTGGCCATGGGCATAGGAAGAGACTGTATGCGCGTATGAAACTTCACGAGGGTAGAGTCGGTCAGCAAAAAATGTCAAGTTCCCGGTGTTTGAAACATTACCCCGGGCAAGTTTATCCGTGTTCAAAATTACAACTGATGGTCAACTACACGCACTAATTTACGACCGTGCCCATGACTTATTTTAGGGGGTAGTTCACTGAAAAAAAATTGTTTTAATAATTGTTACATTTATAAGCGAGGTATATCGTTTTATAAGCAAAATTTGAGACTATTTTCTTTTGTAATACAATTTTTTTATCTTTCATATTTTGTCCTTAGTATAATGTTTTAAGTCCAAATTCGCATGAAACGGCTTTATGCAAAAAAAAAGAAAGAAAGAAAACCAACCAACTTGCCGAAAGCAGAACAGTGTCACGTATTACGACAGGAGACAAATGAAAACCACATTGTTAAGGTTTTAAATTTCGGATAAAATTAATTAATTTATTTAGAATTTATTATTTTTTAAATAGAAAAACAATGCAGGTAATATGGTTTGTATACATGTCTTGCGTAACAGGTGACACTGTTTTTCAGTGTGAATTTTTTTTTTCATTTCGGTACGTATGGTTGTTTATCATTTTATTGCATAAAACCGTTTTATGCAAATTTTGACTTTATCATTGGATAGTACGAAAACTATTAAAGCTAAATTAATTTATTACAGCAAAAATAATCATAATATATGCCTAGAAAACAAGACAAATCTCGCACAAATATTATAATTATTAAAACAATTAAATTTTTCACTGACTCGTTCCTTTAATGAAAAAAGTAATTATCCAGGGTTCAAATATTGCTCACTTTATCGCGACACACATATATGTACAGTACATAGTCGGACTGCAGAGATAAGAGATACAGAACAGCAATCACGGACGGGGCCTTGCATTCGCGCGCTTTTAAAACATGGAGAACTGAAATTTAATCAGCCTACTAATGGACGTTATTTCAGGGCGCAACAACTCCGGCGAAGATCAAACACGGACTACAAAGGTACGCCAGATCTACGAGCATAAGAAGGAGCAGGACGAGGATTCTCAGAGATGGCCTGAAATTACTTTTTTTTTCCTCCCGGTGCTTCAGCTTCTGCTGGAGCCAGCAAGACTTTCCCTCCTCACCTCCTTCGCTGAGATCACATTTCTTACCTCCTTATCATCGCACAACTTACCTCTGAAAAAGGACGTGTAAGAGAAGGAGGGATATCGTTTTTTTTATATAACGTCAGAAGGAATGACTTTCGTGCGGAGCTCGGAGCTGGGCCCTACACGATTGCGATGGCCCGGGCGGGGCGAAATGAGTTTAGCGCGAATTCATACACGGGTAAACGTCCGTAATATACCGTCGCGTCGCTATTTCATTTTGGAAGCGGGACGGTCGAGTTACATGAGTTGCTATGGTGGAAGGGGGAGGGGGAAGGATATTTTGCGAGCAGGTCTGATACCACCACTGCTGAAGCAGGTAAGAGATACCTGTCGACGAAAAAAGTGAATTTACACCCCCACGTAATTTTTCGTCCGAGGTAATCCAACGCTTGTCTAGTAACGAGCGTGAGGAACATAATAAAATTTATTTCGTTGTTTTAAATTAAGGACAGCGACCTTTATGCATGTGAGGTTAAGGACATTAAGGACAAATCTCATTATGCTTGTAGGCTTTCGTAGCTATTGTTGATTTTGTTGATTTTAATTTTTTGCTTTGGAGGAAAAAAGTACTTATATATATATATATATATATATATATATATATATATATATATATATATATATATATATACACTCACACACTAGCTGCCCCGACAAACGTTGTTTTGTTGTTTTGTCACATAAATAACTAATAGTAAGTGTGTAAGGCTGTGGTATATAAGTGGAAGAGGTCTAATAATAAATAAATTAATAAATAATAATAATAGAGCAGCGACACCTGGTGGGGATAGACTGGTATCAGCTTGTGGGGATAACTGATCAATTATCACTTACACAGTTATCGACCACGTTCTAAAATTATTAAATTAAATAAATTTACTAAACAATAGCACTTAGGAGTATAAAAAATAGATATTAACCTATTCGGAGACCTACCGAATGTATACACAAAAGTCACTGAAATCGGTTAAGCCGTTTAGGAGGAGTATGGAAATAAACACTGTGACACGAGAGTTTTATATATATACTATCAGTCCCCCGCGGCTTTGCTCGCGAGTATTATTCGTAACTGATAATATTTACTTTATTGAAAAACCTCTTTGTACACAAGATTGGTACTTCAGTCATCAAGTGTTAGAATGTCCAAGCGGCTAGTTGAACTAATTCTGCAGAAGGATAAGTAGCTATAGCTGTCCACGCGAAAAGCAGTCTTAAGTTTGTCCCTGCAACTAACAGCGACTTCGCCGGGGCCTTATATTTTATAAAACTGCCAATTTGACGTTCTAGGGTAGTTACAGACGTCTAAGGTAAGTGGTTAATCGAATGAGAAACATCTGTTTACCCTGTGCACAACCATTGGTGACGGTGCCCTCAATTATATATTGTCAAAATATTCACTTTAACTTTATTGACATTACAAAGTTTCAGAGAGTAAAGGTTTCGCGGAAACGTATTTG
>PNEQ01051388.1:0-48116 GCA_003012365.1 Medauroidea extradentata
GGATGTATTTGGATCAGTTGATTCCAGTGCATCCTCCCAGGTTTCCTGAGATAACTTTAGTTGAAATAGGTTTATATTTTCTTCAGAGAAAATTCTTTTTTTTACGTATTTTTGATTTGATTGTTCTGGGCTTACAATATCCAGAGTAATAATTTGACCAAGATGGTCAGAAATGGTAGTTTCAAGATTAGTGGCCTCACGGTAAAATGAGCACAATTCAATGCAGTTGTGTCTGGAAAAATAGTTAAAAAATAAATTTTATTGTAGCCTCAGACGGAAACTTTTGAGTATGACAAGATCTATACATTATGATACTTTCACAGCTATCTTTATGTTAACAAGTGGTGGAAATATACAAAGAGTCTAGAAGTGACAAAGTAACCACTGCTTCCAAAGTGCTCATTTTAGCAGAAAGCATGTACGCTTGCGTCAAGTGGCGCCGAAACTACAGACATGTAAATAGTTCAACATTACCACAAATATCAATACAATTTTAACAGAGGAAATTACATGTCAGTGGTATAAGCGTGATCGCGTTGAAATGGAGGTGGTATCAGATCCGACAATATATCTGATCACGTGGCATTAACATGTCTGCAGGAATCAAGCAATCGAGTATTTCCTTGAGGTCATGTGACTGAGTAATTTGTTCTGAGTCTCTTGTACGCTTCTGTCTCGAAGATGTGTACCTGAATCTGCCAGTCTAATGGTTCCAAATGCAACATACAGCTAATTGTTTATAGCGGGTAAACTTGACTCTTTGATGGGTTTCAACGAACGTGCAGCTTATGAAAAAAATTACTGGCTTTCGCTTTAACGTAGGCCTAGAGCTGATGCCCTAGTTGATTAAGCCAATCATAATCCCGCTATCGTAATATTTGATGACTATTATTAGTCTGCAGACAGTTACGTGATACTTACGTAACCCAACCATACACGTCACAAAAAACTACAGTGTTTTCGAGGGTATGATGGCACAAAACATTTTCGCGATATACCATCATCTTTAACGATGCTATATCGCGAAAATGTTTTGTACTTACATACCCTTGAAAACACTGTAGTTTCTTGTGACGTATGTGATTGGCTGACGTAGGCCTACGTCTGACACAACATAGCTGTGCAGACCAACAACAGGTACAATAGCGGGCTTCTTATTGGCTCAGTCAAATAGGGTAACAGCTCCACGTATAAGCGAAAGCCAGTAATCTTCAGGTATGCTGACCATGCGTTGAAACCCAGCAAAGAGTCAAGTTTTCCTGCGGTAAACCATCATCTCTAAACATAGTAGATAGTTTATGTTCTCTACCAGTTAAGGGTACGGAATACTTCAATTTTCATCACCAAGTTTTTATTTATTATTTGTACCAGATATTGTTTTCTTATTTTAGACACAACATGTGGCTGAATTGTGTTCTTATGAATATTTTTATCTCTCATAGTTTTGCGTAATGGCTTGTTCAAGTCAAAATGTGCTTGTTTCCGTTTTAAGGACTACACTAAAACCAATTGACATACCAAACTGAAAATTCCACAGTGGCTAAAGACGTCGCAAGCTACAATGTCATGTACATAAAATAAATAATTTTTTTTTGTATTTAAACAAAAACGCCGAATTTTAAAATAAAAATGTGAAAAATTCAATAACTTTTTAAAAATACAAAAAAAATATATT
The DNA here is from genome assembly GCA_003012365.1 of Medauroidea extradentata. Taxonomy (NCBI): domain Eukaryota; kingdom Metazoa; phylum Arthropoda; class Insecta; order Phasmatodea; family Phasmatidae; genus Medauroidea; species Medauroidea extradentata. Next base: position 1,676 of record PNEQ01051388.1, read on the forward strand.
TTGTGGTTTAACATAACTGAATTTGTAGCCTACAACATTGTTATGCACTGTGATTTTTTTTTCATATTGGTAAGTGAGTTGGTTTTAGAGTCGTCCTTAAAAAAAAAACGGAAACATGCAAAATTTTGCTTTAACGAGCCATTACTAGGGACTAGAATCCATTGTACTATGCATACTCAAGCCCCGTCTATTCGTTCATTGTCTGTTGTTCCACTGAGTAGCAGCTAGTGGACAAATAGTCGAGGCTTGAGTATGTATAGGATGGTTGATTCTAGCCTACATGTCATTGAATTCACGAAATTTTCCAGTCCCTAGCCATGTCTAAAACAAGAAAAAAAACTGGTACAAATATAAAAATAAAAACATTGTGATGAAAATTGCGGTAAAGCGCGCCCTTAATGTTTACGCTCATGTATGCTTCATTCAAATGTATATAGCTATGGTAATGTTAAGCTTCCGTGTCCTGTTCATCAGTGATTCTAAACGGCATGTCTTTCTTGTCGTAGGTGGTTGCAACTATCAGAAGATACACTTTAGAGAAACCCAGACAGTTTGCGAGATGTAATTTTATGGATAATCCACATAGCCATTCGCTACTTAACTGAGAATTTGTACCCTGAACCTCGTTGGCTGAAACCAATGCCTTTCCAACTTCAGCCCTTGAAGTCTGCAGGTTTATTAGGTATGTGTAGCTATGAATATTTTGCGAGAAAATATCGCACTTATACAATTGTTCGAAGAGCCGTTACAGTTTTCTTGACGATAAAGTCTTCAAAAACAATTTTATTGTAAAAGTACAGACATTTTTTGAAAAATGTGGCAGGACACTTAAGTTTATTCTGTATCATACACTTCGAAGACAATTCTATTAAACGATGACTCGATTTGTTTTTATAGACAACAAAAACAATTTTACAACTTAAAATTACTGTACAACAACAAAAAATTGTGTACCGCGTGAGATACTTACAGGATGCATGAAATAACGATTCGTAGGCAAGTGGCGAAAGTTATAGAAACGTAAATAGGTTTTAATTCTTGCTTGCACCCAAAAAGAGTTCTAGCTTCCTCTTAAAATAATACTCAAATATGTCAGGTGTCTTTCAATATCAGTATTATTACAGTTGGATCAAAGACCAACGATACACAGTTCTTTTTTTATGATTGAAGATCCAATAACAAAAGAAAAACGTGCTAGTCTCTTACCTTGACGCAGGCCAATCAAGTAAAGTAGTTGACGTAAGAGATGCCTCACGTGTGTCTCCCATCTGAACCCATCCAATTATTTCCTTCTAGAAGAAATTTGCTCATTATTCTAAGTACTACGACAACAACGGCTATGAAAACGAAAACCTACCATTTTAGTTTCAAGAGTGATGCTCAGTATCCGGGGTAACAAACTGTTAGAAACCTGCCGTTAACAACGACGGTTGCCCTTAGAGGTCGGAAGTTGTGATTCGCTGAGATGCAACGCAATGGATTATGTCCATAAAACTACACTCAGTCATGCAATCCCACAGCACAACTCTTTCAAACACATCTGCACCGCAATGAATGATGTGAAGAGATTTTGGTCAAAGCTTAACATCGAGGTCTTTAGCGCTTGTGAGGGGTGACATGAGGTGAGTATGGAGCAGCACCGGAATGAATGGGCGGAAGAAACGGGAGATCCCCGAGAAAACCCACCGACCAGTGGCTTCGTCCGGTACGATTCCCACATGCAAAAATCCGGTATATCATAAAAACCTACATCCAGTCGCTAACTTAGGAATATTTGTTTTCTTTTCGTTATTCTCAATTCGGCTATGTGTCGCACAGTTATTCTCTCATCTGAGAGGAAACATTATATAAAGCACACCCTAACAGTCTGTCTCCGCAAATCAATACACTAATTCCTCGTATTATAGTTCAAATGCACAATATTTGCAGAAGATTAAAGGAAATTTGCTCTATTTCTATTTTTGAACACCCATTACAAATGCACCTGTGAATTACTCTAAGAGAATCTACACTACGTAATAACACAAGGTAATTATTAAATACATACTGTTAAAATTGAAGTCAATTTCCTTACACGTAAGGGAAACAATTTGCAATTGCATGTAAAGGAAAATTACTGCACATTTGACAAATATATGGGGACATTCCGTATTAATAAAAATAATGTTGATCACATTTAAGCAAACTTTTCTTACTATTCATATTACACGGAATTTGAATAATTAAATAAACAATTTTGGTGGTTGTTGAATTCGAACCAGTAAACTTTACATTAAGGCCTTGTTACTGCGTTTTGCAGTGATTTCGAAAATATTTTTTAATTGCTACCTAATACCCATATAAAAATTTCGCTGCACAGTTTTGACACTTATATGTTATAATTTGTAGCTGAATTTTTTTGTAGAATTATACTGAACGGTTTTTTAGATTTCATTACCCAAGTACCACGTTTTTCGTCGTGAAAATAAGCAAAAACGAAGGAAATTATTTTTTTTTTTTGCTGGTGGAAGGTACACTATTTTAAAAAAACGCGTCCACAGTATTGTGCATCGTGTGATTGCACATTGACTCAAATTTTTTCAAAACTTTTGGTTAAAAAATATTTGAGTTATTGGCACCAGTCTGAAAAAAAGCTCGGGAACAAACCCTTCCACTCTTCTATTGTGATCTGACTGCATTTATTTACGTCTCTGACGTATGTTTTCGAGGTACAAACAAAGTTGTAAGTACGTCGTACGATACTTATTCTCTGTTACGTACGTACACTTCACAGTGCGACAAATTGACATTTCATGTAAAGAAACGTAAATGTTCCGTAAGGGAATATTCCCTTAAAGTTATCAGGTAAATTTACTATTTTTTTTTTTTTTTAGTGTAGTAATTAGTTTACAGACAATTTTATGTCTATAAAACGAGTTGAAGACCTGAAACTTTGTTATTTTTTGGATAGAAAAAATATGTAATGTTACTCCAAACTATTTGAAACGACACGAGCAAGCGTCAGGTACCTACGTGTTATTTTGCGAAAGTTTATGACGTCGTACACACAGCAAAGTGCTTATGACGAAGATAAACGTACTAGTTTTTTTTTAGTTCAGTGTCATATGATGCTTGTCTTGCGCGCGACACCTTTTAGTTAGTACGCCTTATGCTGGAATCACAATAAAGCGACACAAGCGACGCGAATGCTGCGGCGTGAATAACAGAATATGTCAGCCAATCTGCGCCGAGGTTCCTGTGACGTCAACACTACAAAAATGGTTAACACGACGCGAATTCCGAATAGAAAATATTTACGTTATATTCGCTTCGAGGACGCGACAAAGCTGGAAAACAGAATTAACTTCGTGTCCAAATGTTGGTGTAAGTTGGTAGAAATTAGCATTAGCTTAGTTTAGGAGAAATTTTTGTTTGTTATTACAGTATAAGCAAACTACAACATGAAATTGTGACTTTGTTTTCACTTTTGGGAATTCCTGTGGGTATTTAAAAATGTTAGAAATAAACTAAAAAAAAATGAAATACTCTAAACATCTATGATTGTCGAACAAGAGTTTGGTATGAAGTGACAAGGAACTTTACATGTAATAATACATATATTTTTTTTTTGTTTAAGTATTTGTCGCGTGGCAGATCGGCATTTAAACTATTGTTCGCAGTGACGCGAATGTTTATCATCGCATCGCGCCCTTCGCGTCGCGTCTGTCGCTCTATTGAGATTCCAACATTATGCGAAAAGGTCCACAGTCCACCTGCTGAGGCGAAAGGTTGCCAAACAATTCACGGCAGGTCAAGCTAGTTGCTCGACGAGTTACGTCACCTTCATCAGCACATCGTGTGCCAGGACAACCTCTCACCTATTTTTTTTTTTTACCTCTCCTTTCCCCACCTATTCTACTAGGTTCCCAAAATACCCCTCTGCTGGCGGAACACCCCGGAAATTGGGTCAACCGTGTTTTATTTTAGAGACCATTCTTCCCCCCCCCCCCCTTCCCGGGTTCGCTCCATCACGCCCTTCTCATCGTGGGCGACACGACGAGAACACCTCCCGACCCACGGGAGGTTGATTAGTATTACGAGGGTCGGCGTCACTAGGGGTACGTGCGTCAACGGTCTCGCGGCTGTTGGCATAGACGCATGCTACTGCATAGACGTGCCCAGAGCCGGTGATTTTAGGCGTACAAACCCTCCTTTTCCGTGTCGAAACATTAAAAATATTTTGCACCGGTTACATTTTGCGGTACAGTCTGTTCAAACTATAACAAGAAAACAAAAATAATAAGATAGCAACTTTTTACTGTCTCAACACACAAACCATCAAAAACAGATAATTATTAATGCTACCTTCACAATTACAGTTCAAAAGCCCCTCCGAAAACAAATCTTGGATATCTTTGGGAATCTGGTTCTATATCTGTGTCTGTCTTTTGTGTCTGGGTGTTGTGTCGATATTCGACTGAATTCTATCTATAGAATTCTTTGTTATCTAATATAATAATAAATAAAAAATAAAATAAATAATAAAAACTGACAGAATTCCTCTGGGCTTGCTTTTCTTCTATTATTTGTGTGTGTTTTATAGTGGTTTTTTTCGTTTTCTTTTTTGTACTTTATCATTCAACACAGGTTTGATCGGCAAAACATGAGCAATGGCGTATGTACACAAACCAATAAATTCTAAATTATGGGCACGCTAATGCCATTAGCGGGGCGTCATTGGGAAGGGGAAGGGAGAGAAGGAACAGGGGTACAACGTGCCCTACCAACTCATAAATAAATAATTTCGCATTTCAAACGAAAATTTTGTGAGTTTCAACTCTTTTATGTAGCTATAAAATATTGATGTTTGTAAGGTAAGTGACTTTCATCTATGCACTACGGGGAGAAAAAGTGAATAAAAGTTGTCTACACATTGTGTGCAGTTTTACAAAAAAAACGCTTTAAGTAAAGTGCCCCTCCCCAAAATTTAGTCAATATGCCTGCGGGAGGTGGCCAGAGTCGAGAATTTAGGTTTCTATTCATAGCCAATCTGTGGGGAGAATGTGCGGCGCATCCAGTGCGCATCTTTCCAAGCATTAAAAAGGGATTCTTGAACGCAATTATCAGGTCGTTTGGGTTTTGAATACGGTTGCGTGGGCTCACAAAGTTACGAGAGGCATGGATGGCCTATCCTATCCTCTTCGCAAACATTAACTATTCTCAAACTGTTCGTAACATGGCAATATGGCGCTTCATGCATTCATCACTTCTGCAATTTCGATGATACTGCACAAGCGGCATTTTGAGGCTGGATTGATGTAATCGGCGAGTAATTTAACCAACGAACATACTTCTTCAGTGGCGCAAATTAAACAAGGCATAAAATATGATATGATTTGGAACAAAAATGTTACACAATGTGGCAACATAGCATTGTAGTTAGTCCCCTCTTACACTCCAAATATATCTTGCTACAATTTTACCATATTTACTTTCTTAGCACTCCTATGCATCGGTACGGCAAGTTTACAAATTAATTTTACAGTGTAGGCCGATTACTGATCACAAATTTTTCTTGTAATACTGACATATATGTATATAATTAATTTATATGTATTATATGTACCTACTATCTGCCCCTTTGCGTCTTCGCCCGACTGTACTATAGAAATGAGTAACTAAATTTTAATTACGTATTATTCGTATTAATTGATGGTTTTACTATATTATCTGTATATCTTTAAAACAACAAATTCAAACAGCTTTATCCAGTCCACTTCGCTGAGCGTCCTTTAATTGCAGAACATCTTTGTTTTTAATTCATCCTTATTTATTTATAAAATAGCTGGCCGGCTGCAGCTTTGCCCGCGTGAAATTATGTAATGTAAACAGTAACTCTGGATAAAATATGTGATGAAGGCATTTAACAGCTAGCGTACTCAATAACAATGAACTTGAAACTGTCTTCGCTCAGTGTAAAGAGCGCGCGCAATATGCTCGTATGATGTCATAAAAATTCCCATCGCAAAGTCTTGCACGGGATACGAACCCGTAACTCCACTCCTCCCACACTACAAACTTAAGTGAACATGAGTGAAATCTTAAAGGCAGGCCGTGATAATTCTTTCGTATGTACAGGCGTCAGTCCAAAGAGGTTTTATTTATGAGGAGGTTGGCAGAAAGAAACTACTGTTGAATTATTTATCCGTGATCAATCTCTTTTTTCGGGAGACTGTAACATTTTTACTGATTTTTACATCCTTAATTTTCGAATTTCATAAAATCCTGAATTTGATTAGGTTTACATAAATGTCATTCTTATAAAAAATCATCTCGATTTCTCAATGAGCATAAGCGGCACAGATTATTATTTGAAAATACATTTCACCCCTTTTCATCCCCTTAGTTATCGAATTTCGAAAAATCCATTCTAGTTGGTGCCTACGGGGCAAGGGGAAGCTTCACTCGAAATTTCATGGTTCTAGGTCAAGCGGTTTGGGCTGTGCGTTGATGAGTGAGTGAGTGAGTGAGTGAGTGAGTGAGTGAGTGAGTGTGTCAGTCAGGACACTACAGTTTATATATATATATATATATATATATATATATATATACACATATACAGAATATCCACAAACAAACGCATTGTAAGATCACCTCGCGAATCCGTGGGTTAAATTGGTGACGAAAATGTTAGTGGAAAACGTTGTACGTTGATATTTTATGTGCACAATGTGGCAACATAGCACTGTAGTGAGTCCCCTCTGGCGCTCTACTGATATCTTACTACTAGTGTTCTGACCTGCATATTATGGGTTCAGGCTAAAATATCGAGCAGTCCAAACACGATTCTACGTTTACCTGACGTAACATACATGACATATTACCTGGATGTACCTGGATGTGGAGTGCAAGAGGAGACACACGTACGTACGTAAAATGTCATTGATGTAACTCATAAACATTTTCGTCCCCATCCAATTTAGCCGAGAATTAGCGCGGTATACTGATTATGCGGTTGTTTGTGAACACTATATATATAATACATATATATATATATATATATATATATATATATGCATATACATATATACACACCACGCACACACACACACACACACATGTATGCCGAACACTATGCGACGACACGCAATGAGGTCTTTACGTTGGAGCAGCGACGGAATGCGAAGGTTGAGGGAAACGAGAGTACTCCGATAAAATCCGCCAGCAAACGGCAACATCCACCTCGTTTCCCATAATACGATAATCTGAGATCGACCCAGTCAACAATGTAACTAGGATTGAAATGTTGGGAAGCGAGTGCTCTAGCCACTACATTACCGCGACCCCATCACCACCAAATATCGATGCGCTTCCACGACCGCCTCCGAAAGTTTTAGAGGTGGTTTTTTCCCCAAGATTTGTCACGTTCTCATTACAGGTAAATTATAGTGCATTACACACCTGGAGTTTCCCAAATACTTATCGGTTCGATTAATATTCTGAAGAATATTAAGCTTTGTGAACTAAATGTACATCGTTTGTTAACTAATCCAGGACAACTTGTACACGCTGCGTCAAGAATTAACCCTTAGTGTCGAGAAACAACTGTCTGTCAGTCTTCGCGGCCAGTGTAGCCAAGTTTGTCTTATAAAATTCGCCGAACGTTAACATGAAATCACTGATTTCCCGCAGAATATAAGCATTGTTGAAAATAAGACAAAATTAATTAAAAATTACGATTTAAAGTATAACCGCAAAAAATGTTAAATAGAAAGCAATAATGCAGTTAGACATAAAAACACTACCTTGCAGAAATTTTACGATATTTTTAGTGATAAACACTTACTAATTTTTTTAAAAGCTTAGAATCATGATTTTTACGACCATATTTCATCCTGAAAAAATGCGGAAGTCTGCAACCGTAAAAATACTTCCCAGATAAATGTTTTACATGTCGTCAAACTGAGCAGAAAATTCCTCTAAGTTGGCGACACTGTGTACGGCTCATGCACAGCTGCCGTCAGGCCACGTTACTTGTTATGCCTCTGGCCGTATTCCCAGAGATAGGGCGCAATCAATTTTTACGGTTATTCCTCAGGGCGACCTTTACACGGCGTCGAGCAACAGCAGAGAATTTGATTTTACGGCCGCGTCGGGGCATAAAGGTTGACAAGGTCTGTAAGCTCCGTTCTGCTGTTTATTCATCACCACGTCCCGTTGTTGTCGCCCGTCGCAGGGTTACCAACGTGTGGGCGATTTACAATAGCGTGACGGACGCGACGCGACGCGAAGGGCGGGATGCGAATAACAAATCTTGTCGATGCTTTTGTTTCGTCAGCGCGACAAAAATCGTGGACGCGACGCAAATTCCCAAAATAAAGTATTTGCAATTTATTCGCTTCGCGGACGCGACAATTCTGAAAAAGAAAATTTCGTGCCCAAATAGTAGTGAAACTAGTGAGTAGGTAATACGTTTTACTTATTTATTTCAGGAGATATTTTTGTTTGTTATTATAAGCAAATAATCTTAACATTTTTAAACACAATTGTAATAGTGGCTTTAGTTTCATATTTGGGGATATCAGAGGTATTTCAAATATATTACACGTAAACAGAAAAATATATAAATAAGGTAAACATCTATGGGCTGTCGTACAAGAGGTTAAAATGTAGAGGCAAATAACTATTTATATTTAAAATTATTTTAGTATTTTCCCCGCGTGGCAGACAAACTAGTGTAAACAACAACGAGAATTTTCAGCGTCTCATCACGTCCTTCGCGTACTACCTTTACGATAATTTTATAAAATTCTAAACGAGAGCAGATATCGAAAAACTGACTCAGTTCAGACTGTGCTATTTTATATTTTGAAGACAAAATACATAATGGTTCCAGTTAATTATGCAATATTAAGGAAATTCCCATTAGCGATCAAATTATCCATAAATATTTAAAAGTTTTTTGTCTATAAAAGTTACACCACATAGTAACATCAATCAACGGCATTTTTGTATCTTATTTTGTTTAGAAATAAAAAAATTATTACCGTGAAAGCGGTACAAATGATGGAACATGACCTTAAGGCGGCCGCCTGGTGAAGTGTATGTTTGTGTGTGTGAGACGAAGATCGATGAGGCGCTACGTGCGACGTCGGCCGGCACATGTATTGTGATATCGACTCTACGGCCAAAGACGTAAATGTGCGCGCAGTGTTTCCGTCGTAACATTTTTACTGTCAGATTTGAAGCGGTGACCCTGTAACGTTATTGACCGCGTCACTGTAGCGAAGTCCAATGTACTTGTAGACCTCAATTTCGAACAAATCCGTTACATATATCTTGAGTAACAACCGCGTGAAAAAGCCGATTTTAGCAAAGTTTAAGGACTTGAAAATAACGCTTCCAATTTGCGTGGTATCTTGAAAGTCACATTCACGAGTAGCGTGGAGTGTTTTCTATTCGTATATAAGCGCCGTGAACGCACGTTTACTGGTCTCTGAGAAAAAAAGTACCTCCGAACACGCTGCACGCAGTAGGAACGCCAGCCAGGCAGCCGCCTTAACAGATGTCCAAGGATGGACAAATTAAGGAATGAGGACGTCAAACAAGATTTGGATTTGAATGTACATTCACTGAACGATAAAATCCAGAAAATCAACAAACAAACAATGGAAGATGAAATAAAAAAAAAGAATAAAATAATTTCACCTACGAAAATATTTGTAATATTAACAACAACAAAAAGTGGGATGCATGCAATAGATAAATTGTAAGAAGTGTAGAGGGTAGTTTTCGTTAAGAAAACCTGCTCAACAGTAATATGATTTGCAGTGCAATCAAATTATTAGTGACTCTGGTGAATTATTTACGCAGTACTGATCTATTGCATGCAATCAACTTCTTTTTTCGTTTTAATTTTACAAGTATTTTCACAGGATAAATAATTTTATACTTTGTAGTCCGTAGATCATATATAAAATTTTTCGTATTTAATATTATTTTCTGCATTTTAGCCTTGTGCGTGTCTAAGTTCTGCAGTCATACGTCTTAAAAACGTAGTGTAGGAAACAAAATGTTTTATTATTAAAATTATTATTCTTTCATAATATTGTCCTCATATTGTAGTCTCATCAACCTCTGATCTGTGTTAAGAGTTTCAAATCTCTAGTTCATTGGGAAGTTAGTTTACAATAGATTGCAAAATTTGCACCTAAGAAGCAAACAGACGAGAATGTTGCATTGCCATCCAGTTCTAAGCTATTTTAAGTATAGCTCATTGTTACATAACGTACAGACAGACAAGGTAGCAAGCTAATAAAATTAACGAATCAAGATTCATAGTATACTCCAATAAATAGAATAAATGCTGGACATTCACGTAAAAGATGTATTGACTTAACAAGAAGGAATAACGCCGGAATAGGCAGCCGCCTAGTTCGTAGACATAAGAAGTGGAGGAAAACTAAAAAGTCCAAAACTTACAATAAAAATTAATTTTATTTTATAACAATATTCTTCAGCAACAAGATTCAAAATCGAAAAATTTACAGGAAATTCTTGGAAAAACACAAATGTGTCTGTGTATTTACAAACCTGCATTTACAAACACGTATATTTACAAACATGTTTGTATACTTACAAAAAGTTTCGTATGTTTACAAACAATTTTTGTATCGCTAAAAATATTTTCTAGTACTTTTTACAATTGTTTTAAAAAGACATTTACAATTTTCTGGCAATCAGTTAACAAGAAATTTGTGTGAAAGTATACAACGTATATAGTAAAATTTGGCAGGTTATCGAAATTAATTTTGTTTCACACAGACACCCCGCTAATAAAATATAATAGAAGCGATGCAGTTATCGTCGAGTGAGGCAGTCTGAACCCTACCGTCAACGCGCAATAAGTGCGGAAAATGAAGTCTGGCCTTTTCAGGGCATCGTCTGCCACGTTTTTTATAAATTTGTTGTAATGTACAGGGAAATACGTTATTTTACGAAACTATTCCATAAATGCCCACATTGTGCCAATATACGTAAATACACACTTCGGACAAGGGCGGAATGTCATCGTTAAGATATAACACGCTCATTAGAAACACTGTTTCTAAGCTCTCCAACATAGCTAATAACTGCCTTTTAAGGCTGCTTTACTACAAAATGTACTAACCGGTTACATGTGAAACTCGAATACAAACGTGCACTGAACTTTGTTACAGACTTTCCACCAGTAAAATCAAATGGTCCCCGCTTAAATTCCCATAGTAAAAATGGATCGACGGAAATCTTGCTCGATAGTTCAGCGTTTGGCTCGTTGTAGCGACGCGGTATTTGATGCGCGTTTCAATGTCACCCTTATAATTCCTTCAGGCTCAGATAGGCGGAAAGATGGAATGACTGACGCCTGCTGAGCGGCTTGAACTAAGAAGTGACAAGGCAGATGGTGTGGGAGCTAAAATCGACTTCAGTGCACAACGCGTTCACAAGTTCTGATCCCGGTCGTTATGTTTCGACCGAACAAAATTCAAAGCAGTTACTTTAAATATATTTACATGAATTATATTCAACATGTCTAGTTATGACGTTACCTTTATATTTTCTCAATTTCCTCCCAGAGAAAGAAAACAGGGTCACGTGCACTCCACTGTATAGAGAATAGTGTCGATAAACTTCCAAGCGAATTATACATTTTCTTTCGTTTTTAGGCAATATGCCATTCCATTATTTTTGTCACACCACGCCTATGACTACCCTGGAAACCTAGAACCGTATTATTTTTAACTGACCGAGACCCGATAATCCCGATTTCAAGCCCATTGGTGCGCTATATGCTTTTGATGGTGTCTAGTGCCTTCACAAACCATCCAAAAGTTACGGATATGTTTGGTGCAAAAAAAAAAAAAAGAAAAGAAAAAAAAGAGGACGCATGTCTCAACAACTGTTCCGTAATCTGTATCTCAGCATGAGAGTTTGCTGTACTGCATTTGTGTCACGGTACGCTGAAGTCATACACAGTATTAATAAAATGTATTTAAGGGTGTTTTACTTCCAGTAAAATAAGTGTGCCTTCAAAGTGAAGAAAAGCTAGAAAGGTAATTTAATTTTCTTTGTAGTGAAAAAAAAAAAATTTCCGGCACATAGTTGGTCTGTTACAACAACAACTACTACAACTAACTTCACTATAATAAGTTCACTGCTACATTATTAATGTAGATAAAATTTCGGTTAACAGCACTGTAAGAAAACTACTTCGCAGCTAAGCTACTTTGCAGTGTTCATATTAAAGCGAAGATTTCCTTGAGTGTAGAAGTAAAGAAAGCGTTTTAAAATGTGCTAACCCTTGACCACTGCAAGGTTGTGTTGTGGAATGAGTCGTTTCGGACTATGTGTTCTCATTTATTACGTTAAGTGATAACTTGATCCAAAATGAGCTATGAATGTCTTCCACTACGCTGTTCATGCTTATGGGGAAATACGAGGTTCATTTTATTCTTAAGTGTTGCACGCCTTTGCTGAAATGTAGTATGTAAATATTTGCGAAACTTAACGGCAGGACCTGCTCTAAACTTAACTAAAGCCCCATCAACCAAAATAAAGGTAATAACTTTAAAGTCTCAAGTTACACAGACAGCGCGAAGAAAGCCTGCCTTGTGCAAAGTTATAATAAGGCACTTCATATGCATGTTTCGTCGCCTCAAGAAGCGAAGGATAGCTAGCGGTAAGAGGGTGTCTTTAATCATTCTAATTTACTTTGTCATTAAAAGTTATTAGTTGTGCAGACCATTAAGAGCATCAGGCAATAATTATTTCAAGTTATAGTGGTGTAAATACTACAAAATATCAAACGACATTTTCGTAAATTGGGTAACGATTATATTGCTTTTTCTGATTCGACTTTTAAAAACCTGTGGATTTGAATTAATACTTTCGCACTCTAAACAAGCACAGTTAATTTGTTTATGAAAGTAAACATTTTCTTAATCTCCAGTACTATAAGACGTAATGAAGTGCTCAACTATAAAGTACTAACTTGAAGGGTTGTAACTCAAATTTAAAAACCATAAAACAAATATATATCATGCCTTTTATTTTTTAAATGCCCAAACATTTACCAACTTTTCACCCTTTCTAGTGTTTCAGGAGTATCATATAACATGTTTTGCTGCTAGAAGTTAATAAATATTATGTTATTTATAATTTTCCAGGACATGTGAAAATTAAAAGAAACGTTTTAACATAGGCATATATATATATAAAAGTATTTTTGCTATTTATTAGGCGCATAAAAGGAAAAAAAATTATACGCTTTATGAAACGTTAGTGACGGCAAACGATTGTTACAATAGCTACAAACGACAGTGCATTAAATTAAATCCACCCCCCCTTTTACCCTGAAAATATTACCTTAAGCTTACATGAAAAGGTAATAAATAAAGGTAGCAAGGATGTAACAATGATAAGGAGAAGCACAAAGGAAAACTTCAAAGAAGACAGGAGATGGTTTTGCTCTCTGTATAGGTCCAAGTTCTTTTTGCCTTGACAAAAGGAACTATGAGAACTAATTTTTCATCTACATTGTTAACGTTGAAATACGAAACTGTAAAAAATATTTTAGATGCATGGTTCCTCGCCAAACTATGCTCGCTAAAATGCAATCGCACATGGTCAACTTTACTTTCCTATGGCAATAAACCTATTTTACTACTTTAATTTCAAACTGCACGAGATCTGCACGGAATAGTGCACAATTTGCATTTTCATTTTTAAAAAATTTGTACATCGGATGACTTTTATCCATGCGAATAACAATAAGTCCACATGCAGTGTTCCACGCATTATGATATATTTCTGCAGTACTCAAATCAAAGCTACATATCGCGCCTGAAAGAAAAGTATTGCTGCAGGTACCATACTTCTGTTAAAATAGGGACAGCATTCCAGTACGGTTGTCGTAACTATCTGCGTTGGTCCTATAACAATATGTTGCGTAGAAGTAACAATATTATCTGTAAAAGAAAGACGCTGTTTCCTCCTTTAACAGATTGTCACTTCTACAGAACAGATTGTTATAGGAACAACGGTACAGGACTGTTGTCTATTTTAACAGAAGTATGGTACCTTGCAATACTTTTCTCTCAAGGCAATTGGACTTCATCAATACCGAGCGTGGTGGAACAGTGGTAAAACACTCACCTCGTATTCGAAAAGACCCGGGTTCAATTCTCGGATTCGGCCATCCTGATTTTGGTTTTCCAGGGTTTTCCGAAATATTTCCAAGCGAATGATGGGGCGGTTCCTTGTACAGGCCCTGGCCGACTCCTACCATCCTACCTATCTTTACCAATGCCTTGAGCTGTTCGAGGACATGAAAAGTGACCAAATAAATATGGCGCACTGATGTTTCTTCAGCCTGTTTCCACACCTGTATTCGAGAATTTAGAAAATTACTTTATGCAGCTAACGGCATACTCACCATACTCACCATACTCACCGCGACGGTTGCCTCGCTTTGTGGGAACGGGCTGTCTGTAAAGACCACGATACAGTAAGGCAGACGCAAAGAAGCGATCATCGGAACTGATATATTATAATTTTCTTGCTGTTTTTTTATTGACAACTTCGCTTTATACCGCTGGGCACATGATATGACTTGATACACAAGAGTCGCAGTCTTTGTCAGATTTGGCCGCACAAGGACCCTTACCAAGCACAAGGCATCGAAAAGTGCATCTTGGACATGACGTCACATATGCCGTTGTTAAAATTCACAGCAATGACAAAAAATGCAGCCTAAAATATCCCCTTGAGCTCAGGGCACGAGTCACTAACACTTCTCCAGTACTAGATCCGAATACAGAAAATGCACACTACTTCCTGACTGAAACAAGGGTTTAGAACACAATCGACAAGCGATGAACGGCACATTATACTGAAATATAACTCCGCCGTTATTCCGAAGTCCAAAGGTCATGTATCATGTGGAGGCAACCACCAGAAATACACTGTAACAAGTGTCCGAAAATTCACTCCACGACGGTCGTTCAATATCGAGTATTATCTTTGTTTGTCACAACATTTATTTGCCTGGGTGAAGACAACTTCGTTTTTTTAGACGGAGGACGAGATAAATTAGGTAAAATAATTTAAAATTCTTTATTTATTACAAACATTATTAAAATAATCCATAACAACATTCAAAATTTATATAACAACAATACACAGTATAGACTGATAGTTATATGAATATTTACAGTTTAAATTCGTAACACTTAACACCTTCACGCTACGTTAAAAGTTAAACAAATTTTTCCCTTTTCCAGCACAGTAATCAAACCACATAAATCAGACTTAACTCATAATGTCTCGTTCCATAACTATCTCACTATTTACAGTAAAATTCTATCCAGCTCGTCCATCCCACACTTGTAAACGCACCATTCCGCCTGCGAGTTCGCACTAGCCACACTGTCATCACTCGATGTGCTTATCCCGTGCCACTCCTTGCCGTCTACTGCATAGTCTTCGCTACGGGGGAACAATAAGGTATGTATGACGGCGAGGGGAGTGAAGGCAAGAGAGGGGAGAGGTAACCACCAAATTAGCCAGCCGCCATACTGCTTTAACCTCAAAACTACACATCAGACTGGATATTTTTATGGCAAATTAATGAATTATGCTCTTTCATTGATGTTTTAGGTTGAAAACTCTATATTTTAGCCCTATTTACACACCTCTTAACCAATATTTCTTCAATTTTTTAATATAGTCGGCCATATTGTTCACAGCCACGTCAAGCGTTTGTTTGGTTAAAATACCGGTGACATGCTCCATCTGGCCCTTATAACATCTTTGGTCTTCGCCACCTTTGCCTCAGCTACTGAGGTCGTCTCCACCACTTTCACACATTAGCATCCGCAGCCAACACTTAATGTTGGAAATTGTCATATCCCAATATAAATACGGATTTTAAAATGCATGGCATTTACGCAGATTTCATATTACCAAATGTTACGTGTTTATTAATAGTTTTCTGACTGTTTTATCAGGATTGTTTTTACCTGAATGAAACATAATTAAATATACTAACATATATAGCTAATGCTAGTTTTCACGGAAATTACTAGCTATGGAGGTTTTATTGCAAATAATGGTGTGCACAATAATAAAGGTTTGATTGGCGCAACAAATGCTCATTATCGTGTACATCCAACCAAATTATCAAATTTTCAACAACCAACTACTTAGTTGCCAGGAGTTAAGTACTTTGTCAAATAGGCTACATATTTTGTTGGTTCAACAAACTAAATCAAATGTATCAGGTGTCGTGTTTTCTATACTATTTTCTGGCAATAAACTATCTCATCAACTCAAACACCTACTTCGTCCTATTAAAACAAATATTTGAATTTTTTTCTTCAAGTTTTTTTTTATAGCAAACAACTGGACCTTCTGCACAATGTTCTATTTAATGGTGCCAACATTAACACAAGCTATTCTTCACCGTTTATACCAACGCACGCTTTGTGTAAACAGGATTACTGTCTATGAGAACGACAGATGTTGCGCCAAATTAAGTGTATGTTTTCCCAATTTATTTATGTATTTAGATTATTTGTAATACATTTTCTGAAGTTGTTATAATTTTTCCAAGTTAAATTCAAATACATATTTTATTGGAAAACACTTCAAAGAGGCATTTAAAAATTTCACAGATGAATTTTTTCCCTGTAGCGCGCCTGCAAGCAATCTACCTTCATATATCATCATTAAAAATGAATTTACTTCAATTTCGAACAGCAGGTCTCCTACTTCATCATTTTTTCACTCTCAGGAGCTACCGCTGGACGAGATAGCAATTCTCTCGCGTGAATCAGGGAGGCGAGAAGAGGGAATTGTGTTTCTCGATAGCAGAATAGTCACTTTCAATGTGTAAGAGTCGCAGGAGAAGATAGAACTGGGAGTGTTATTTCCGCGATACTCATAAATAAAATACGTCTGGCGCCAGCCCAGAAACGTTTGGAATTGTGTTTCTTGAATGTATTATGGTGCAGCCTATTAAATTCTTGCTTAACATACGGGATTTATAACTAGGCAAACAGATGCTCTGCGCTTCCTTTGGAAACGGAAGTTTCAGAGCACGGGCCCGACTTTCTCGGCATTTGAGAAATTTTTATTTATTTATTTTTTAAATACAGACTATAGCTGGTAACGTAAAATTCGTCTGTAACTTTGTTGCAAATAGGTTTTACAATTGACTGTAAATTTTCTAGACAAACGATAGATATTTAACTTATTTATCAGTTAAAAGGAAATTTAGTTAATTTACTTATCAGCTACCATCGTGTCGTATTTTGTCTTGAGAAAATCATAGGACTTATTAAAACAAGTTATAACAAAGTTACAGAGTGATTTGACGATATCGACTGCCGTTTATGTTTTAAAAAATAATTATTCTCAAAAAATGTAGATACTCGAGTCCAAGCCCATAAAGTCTGTCCACGCTACCAAACAGCGAACAGAGGTTCTGCTGCCGTTACAAGTTTATTTGAAAACATCTCAGCGTGTGTAAATGACGCCTGCTTGTAAATGTAATTTAAAGAACGTTACACGTGAGTTTACCCACTTCAGGTTCACTACTTCTTAATAATGCTCTCTTGTTTATACTGATTTAGCAATAATTATTTTCTTTAAGTTTAAACGAGAACAGTTATCAAAAATCTGTCTGGCAGTTTTGTTTAAAATAGTTTGCGCCGGGATAGCTAATTATTTTTTTTTCATAGCAAGAATCTATACGGTTTCGACTAAAAAGTCAATTAACTAAAAATGTAATTACTTAGGCCTACATAATCAGCTAAAACCATAGTATTTACTGCCTTGAAAAAAAAAATCAGCCAACATGGAGAAGACGATTTTAAACAAAACTGCCTCTCCGATTTTTGCTATCTGCTCTCGTTTAGGCGTGAAAAATTTTAGTCGCTAAAAAAAAAAGTAGAAACTAGAGAGCATGGCCTTAAAGCATATTTTTTAGCTGGTGCAAATGATTGGTTTTGCGGTGTTTATTATAGGAGTGAAAATCTTGGCGCAGAATTTTTTAAAGACACATGCGTATATGATACACCTTTATCTGTAATATTACGTCACAATATTATAGGGTGACCACTGGATGCCTTATAGAGGCGAGTTGTCAGCGAGAAGACCGCACGAACGCGCAAAACACGTCCAACTAAGCGGCCCCCTTAACGGCGTTCACGAGGCTAAAATTCATGATTTTGTACTCGCACGGCATAGTGATCGATTTATAGACCTTACTTCTGACTACATTATTCACTTGTAAATTTTTTTAAAATAATTTTTCTGCTTTCCGGACAAAAATGTTGAAAAAAAAAATTTTTTTTTAGTTTGTACAGAACCCAACAGATGGCACCATGTGCAAAACCACAAAATAGGCATACAACACTGTACCCCAATTTTTTGCAGTTATTACAATTTTTATAACTAAATGACCTTGACATTTGTTGAAATTTTAATGGTCACAATTGTGTCCGCCAGGTCTGAAAGGTAACTCGTAGCTTCCCCATAGTGACATGACAAACTCAAAATTTGCAGGTTACGGGAACAGTCTAATAACCGAAACCAAATACTATATAAAAATTTATTCAAAAACACACAATGCAATTCCTTCGTAATTAAAAAAAACAAATGTGAAAATGATAACAATTTACTTCATTTATGGCAAATAAAAAAATACAAAAGGACTGTTGCGTGTTTTTTTTAGCATATCGCCCATAATATCTAATTTCAGTGTAAATTATTTCATTCGAGTTAAGACACTTGGTTTTTGTTGTTACTGTGTTCCCGTATCTTGCGAATTCTGACTTTGGCATTCTGCTATGAAAAAACTGTGAGAGCTAAACATTTTTTACAAGTGGAAAGAAACGTCTATACAACGAATGCTATGTCGTGCGAATCACGTGAAAACCCTTAAGAGAAGTCGTCGCGTGGTGCATGAACGGCGTCGCAGCGTGTCACTTTAATTTATTTTTACGAGAAACCACTTAACTTATTCATATTAAGTTTATATACATAAATTACACACACTTTAAACTATGCTTCTATGTTTTTAAATTCAGCACACTTGTTACAAACAAGATTTCGGCCTCTCGAATGGCTAAAAGCGGCTTTTATTACTGTTGTAACGCCGAAAATACCACTTGAATTCGTAGCGTGCAAAGCGAGTGGCATGCGTTGGCCTTTTTTATGCTATTCATAAATATAAGTTTAGTGTCACCATTTAAAGTCCCATAGGAAAAAAACTACAATAAAAACTTTGCACGCCAATTTTATGAGCTGTGGATAGAGGCGAAATTCTTCCTGTCGAGTGTGGTATGCTGGCTCTTATCGCTCCGCTGTTCCTACGCGCCAAACGTGGAAATTTGAAACCGGCGCACACTGAAAAAAAGAGTATAGTTATACTTCTGATCAAATAGGGACAACAAAACAATTTGGTTATTGGTACTACTCTGGACAGTTCCTTCAACAATATGTTCTGCAGAAGAAACAAACAGCCCTGTTGCTTTTACAAACCAGACGGTAATTTCAACAAAACATATTGTTGAAGGAACTGTCCAGAGTAGTATCGACAACCAAACTGTTTTGTTGTCCCTATTTTAGCAGAAGTATGGTACCTGCAACTATACTCTTTACTCAGTGCAGACTACTCGTAAGACAAAACACGTTCAAAATTATTTTCACAATACAAATTACACATACAGGAAACTCGATGAAGTCGGACATGTAAATGGGTTCGTAAAAATTAAGCTGTTATCAAGAAAACCATTTTTTCTATTGGTTATAATCTAGCACTTGCTATTAATCATCCAGTCCTACGACAAAGTTTGACTTCCGACGTTGAGAATTTGCAATTTCTTGTGTCTTTACTTAACTGTGCTGGAAATAGAACAATTCGTAACTTTATAAGGGCACAAGACATTGCTCAACGGTTAGTAATTAAATGAAATATAACACAAAATTAAGACACTCCGACTTGACGCATACTGTATATTAAAATATGCTAATATCAGTCGAATAAAAATCTAAATCAATTTCGGAAACTTTGAAAAACTTGGTGCACAGGTATTTTAAATTCCATTAATTGTTCAAACATATCAATTGCGGAACTTGCTTATTTTACTTATCCATTTTGGTGCCGTAAGATTGCAGTGTATCAATCTTGTTATATTCAGTACTGTATTTTAACTGAAAAATGAACTTAAGGCTGTTCAAGTGAATTATATTTATTTATTTACTTTTTGTGTTTTTCGTGGTTTTGCGACTTCACTTCAAAGAGAATGTGATAGAGGTACAAACTCAACAAGAAACCAATTCTATGTAACACAATTAAGAATATTTTAACGTTATATTTCGCGTAATGCAAATCTCAAAACGTTAATGAATCATTGATAGGCATATTTGTTTCTGAAGTCATTGCAACTAAATGAAGAAATTTCTCTGGAAATCTGGAATTTCTTTTGCCTTTAATAAAAGTTTAATTTTTAGATAATTTTATTTAGAATTTCGTATTGAAATTAATATTATACCGGCCTGCAAACCCCTTAATGAACTATCATGTAACATTTTTATCGTGTACTGGTTTCTTAATATTCATTGTACGATGCTGATCAGCATAATAACATGGCGACGCAGTTACGATATTTTAATTTCGCAAATTATCAATAATTTAAATCCTCATGACTACACCACTCACATTTTACAATTACGTTACTTCTTTTTTACACTTGTGTGACACGAATACTTGATTACAGATTCATAGAAACATAAATATACCGAAATTACATAGACTAGTTGATGGCTACTTGAACGCCCTTAAAGTACCTTTTATATAAGTAAAGATGCTGTCTCGGTTAGTCAGGTTTACATGAATGAATAACTGTAATATTTAAAAATTTAATGAATTGGTGAAGTACAGTGTACTAAAGTTTCTGAAGTAAATAATAATAGCATGCTGATCATAATAATAATAATAATAATAATAATAATAATAATAATAATAATAATAATAATAACTATAAAAATAACAACCAGATGTTACGGGAATAGAACATGAAACCAGCAGAAGTACATATGTAACTGCTCACAACCACAAAAAGGGTCAAACATACAAATACCGAAAACAAAATGTATTCACTGACGTAATTATTGCCTTGAAAAAATAAACTAGCTCTGTGCACAAGTTACAATATTTAAATTATAATTATTGATTATTGTGCTATTTGATGAAAGCTTAGATAATCGTGGTTCAACTACTTTTTAAATGAACCTACGCACTAAACTTAATACAACAAAATTATAAAAAGATGACCGAATCTACATTAATCTTTGTCCTCAAAACAAAAATATGTATGAATGTATTAAATATACGCATCACCAGTTTAGCACTTTATACAACAGTAATGCAAAAAATATATAGACAATTAATGTAAAAAAATTCAACAACCAATCTCAAATCCTATCAGCCACTGTTGGTTTTATTTTAAACTGCTCTAATGCAAGCAACGGTGAAATTATGAGTTTATTTACGCATGGAAAATTATTTTAGTTAAATACTTCGAATTTTTCCTCAGCTAAACTGCACATTATAAATTTTGCAGTAGTTTTATATAATTATTTGCTCCTCATTGACTATCTCATTGGTTTTAGTATACGTTTATTTGTTTCGTTTATGTAGTCACTCGAACCGAAACATCTTTTCTTTTAAGTTTTTTCCATGTCAGCCGAAAATAACATACCCTGGACTTGTCGCCACATGTTTTCGTTTTACAGAAAGTAGTGTTCTTGGTAAGTGCTCTAAGAAATTACCAGGAAATTCGTCTTGCTCTCTAGCGTCTCAACCCTTCCTCCACCACACCCTCCCATCACCACTCCGCACTAACATCCTACCATCCGGCCGCCCGTGTGTCATTCTTGCGCCGTCGCGCAGGAGAGTTTACGACCGGCGATCTGGACAGCGTCTTCTCAACGACCACGATCCAGCAACATCCGCCCGCTGCTGCAGACAATGACCAAGAAACCTCCGCACACAAATCCCCTCTCGACTAGAATAGCCTCTCTGGCGACTGGCCTACTGCCGCGCCTTATTAGGCTATTCACAGCACAGTGAGCATTTCTTAACTACTATACTTAATTTTTTAGAAATTTCTTTCAGGCACATTGTGTCATTCCAGGCGACCTGTGAAATTCGCGTTATTTTCTGGCATCAGGCTAAACTTCAAGCTGTTGTACGTTAGCATGACCTCAACCATTGGCTCCGTCGTCTTCCTTGAAGAATACCTCTGGCTAATAAGAAATTTCTGTGGTACAGGTGAATGACATGTAATATAGGTTAGCAGCCAGTGAAATAACAACAAGTACAGAGATCAGTTAAGTCTACTGTGCCAACTAATAATAATGCGAGTTTGCAGGTCTTTACATATTACTATAAACATAAACAGAGCATATGTATCGTGATATACTTTACACTGTGATAAATCACATTTCAACCTTCTCGTGTTGGATAGTAAAAACTTGATTTGCTTAGGATTAAGTCATTTTTAATGCGGGAAATAAAGCAACACGTACCCAATATAAAGCATAAATTATTACCACAGTTAGTTCTACGTTTTAACATTTCGTTGATACGGTCATTCGGAACCACAGTATCACGAATTACGGTAGGTTTATCCTTTATATTACCGTTCTCCAAAATTAACGTCTAAAGTAACGAAATAAATTTTTGGTGGTTGTACTTGACAAGGCGATCTAAAAAGTTATCTTAAGGGTGCTACCGAGATCCACCCGTCCTGATTTATGTTTTCCAGGGTTTACGAAAATCATTCGAGGTGAATTTTTGGAGTTTATTAAAAAAAAAAAAAATGCCCCTATCTTCCGTGTACCTGTAGCAAGGCCTTCTGCTGATCGAGAGGACGTAAAACCAAAGAATAACCAAACTACTGCTGGATTTCTAAAAAACTTATAAGCTTTGTATTTTCGTCAAACACTGTCCAGCTATGTGGTCGATGTCTAATAATTGTTTATAGGAAATTAAATTTTAAGCAGTCCGATTTATAAACTATGTGTGCAAAAATTACAATTTTGTTGTTGTTGTATGACTGCAAAACACAAAACCTGTATTTCTGTACGAAAGCAAAGTGAAATAAAAACTCTTCACGAATTTAGTTATCTCAGCTAGATATATGTATTCCTCATAATCCACATTCCTTCTCGGAATGTTTTGTCATTTCAACCTAGCGTCGTTAATTACTTTTTTTTGTTTATCTTCTGACATATAGGTTACTACCAAAATTTGGACCGTGTAAATTTTATATAATTTTTGGCCCAATGCATTTGTAATGTATTCCGAACGTTTTTATATCACTTTATGCAAATTAAAATACTCCTTGTCCAACCATACTTGGACATGCCAGCAATTTTGCTACGTCTTTATTTGTTTTTTAAATAAAGAGGCCAATATTCTGAAAATGCTTAGAAATTATATGTATATATATTTTTAGATACGTCGTACTTTTTTTTCTCATTTTACTGCTACGTATTTTAAAAATTAAACAACTTCTTTTGATTTCAATTCTATACGTTCATTATCCCACTTCATATGTTCATTTACCACTTTAAATGACGATTTTCATTTTATTAAAACATTATATATCTTTCTATAATTCTATAATCAATTCATTTACTAGTCCTATAGAATTTTTTCTAATCTTTACCTGTAAAGATTGCATCGGCAAAAAAATTAAATTCTTTGTATGTTTTAATGCCTTTATTCGTAAAATTTGTATTTCTTGTCTCTTCCTCTATAAGGTGAATTCAAGAAGCTGTACATATAATGTATCGTTGTCTGATTCCTCATTCAGTGCAGGTTTACAAGAAAACATATTCCCTTTTGATCTGAATTATTGGAAATTTATACAGCTGTGACGATAACGTCTGATTCGTTTCTATGAAGCTCTAGGACAGACTGCATTCAAGGTCGAACATTATACCATAGGCGATCTTACCCATAAGGGGGAGGGTAAAACAACTTTTTGTATTTTAAGCTTTTGAGCCGTAACATTTATTTAAAATGTACTATCAAAATTTCTCGTCGACAAAGCACAGGATATATTCTTGTTAAACAGCTTGACATAAATAATATTGGAATAATTAATTAATTTGTCATGCAGAATCATTGCAAGAGAATTCTTGAAAGTGAACCTATTCTCTTGCAAATATTCTGCATGTCATATAAATGAAATATTGCATTATTATTTACGTCAAGCAGTTTACCAAGAATATATCCTATGCTTTTTTAAGAGAAAATTCTGATAATGCAATTTGAATAAACGTTATGGCTCAAAATTTGAAAATATAATAAAATTGTCTAACAATCCTCCTTAACGTGTTTAACTTTTCGCGCAATGCTGCCCACACGAAAACTCACGAGGCAATATTACAATCATGATAAAACCGATAGCGTAATTGTAAAAATTCTGATTTTTATTGCGATTCTTCAATAAATAAATATTGTACAAGGAGGATACCCGAAAGCTAGGGTATCGCGTAGGAAACGGGAGATCCTCAAGAAAACTCGCCTACCAAAATAATCGTCCGGCAAGATTACCACAGGCGAAAATCTGGAAACCGACCCCGCCGAGAGTCGAACCTGGCCTCTGATTTTTTTAAACAATGTAAGTAAATAGTAAAATAAATATGGTATGGTTCTCGAGGGCAGGACATCACACACAGCGACCAGATTACTGACTTGCAGCCCGTGTCATATGTGTCAGCCCAACACTGGAGGATGGCATGTAACGAGGCCCTAGCTGGAGAAGCGTTGGAACGTGAATGGCGAGGGAAACTGAAGACCTCCGAGAAAACATGCCAGTCAATAGCAATATCCAAGCCGTTTCTCCCCATGCGGTCTCGCCAGGAATCGCGCCAGGATCGCCACGGCGAGAGTCGAACGCTCGAGCCAATACGCCAACCGAAACCCCAATAGTTAGAGCAGCTGATTTTTTGGTGAAAACCATTTTACCAATATGTTTCAATGCCTTTACACGCACATCTGCAGCTTTGCTTCGTGGTAAATGAATTGATGTATTTTACTCTCAGTGTCTAGGGATTCTACCCGCAAACCACAGGCGTGTTTATTCTCAGTAACATTACTCTGTTTGGAACAATCAAACGAGCGACGCCTCTGCACAAATTCATGCCATGAAGCACAGCTGTAGATGTGTACGTAAGATACTGAACCAAATTTGTTTAAAATTCTTTTCACAAAAAAAAAATAACATTAGCTTTACAAATGATGTTAATTCCTTTGCGGGTTTCTAAGTACACAATATAATAGTGGTGGTGAACACTTTTGTATTTAAAAAAGATATATGAATGATTTAAGGAATTATACGTATTAATTCTAAAACTGTACAATTACTGCTTTTTGTTTGACGTGCCTTTGTGGTACGGTAAAAGGGCGAATGTCCAGTACCGTAATCGTCGCGAGTTTCCAGAGTGAGTTCCTGTTCTGATGTAATATTTAGAATGTTGAGTTGTAGCATTTGAAGTACTGTACATTCCCGGCGGAGATGACTATAAACCCTATCCCTCATTTCCTGCCACTCGACCCGTTCCTGTTCCACTATTTATACCGTTCACTAGAGACAAGGGATGGGATTCGCACGAGAACTGACGAAAAAAAGAAAAGCTTCTCTGCTTACCATTTTAAATTTGACAGCAAAGCCCGCATTTGAATTCTAGCTCTACGACTGACAGTGTCGTAGTTAGGCTCACGAACATTTCTCAAGATAATTTGGTCCCAGTTAGGTTCAGGAGCTTACGTGTACAACTGCAGTTCTGCTTCATAGCCAGTGATAGGCTGTTTTAACATTCACGTGTCTAGAGGTTCTACTCGCAAATTACAGACGTGTGGTGTTTCAGTAACCTTACTATGATTGGCACAGCCAACTGAGAGACGTCACTTAGCAAAGACACGCTGCCAATAACTATGAAGTAGAATTGCAGATGCACGTAAGGCACTGAATCAAACTGGGGCAAAATACTTTTGCGAAATGTTTTAAAGGCTGTAATATACACTGATATTTTTAATGTGAAAAAAAAAAACGTGTTTATTATCTAAAGTACTGGACAGCTTGATAGTCAGGACGTAGTGTTATTTTTGTGCAGGTATTGCCCGTGGCAGAGAAGAACATCGCTGTTTCCATTAACTGCCAACATCACAGTCAAAACTACAATTATTACGCGAAACAGACTATACACTACAAGAAACGGTTTGGACCTGTACCACACATGCTTGTGGGAGTGCTGAAGACATGCATGTGAGGAAGAAGTATCGGTACGTATCAAATTAAAGATGGCCTACGTAAAAATAGCACGTGTAGGGTGAGGTGAAATGTGAGAGGGTTTAAAGATCCTTGAACAACAAGGTCTACGAGCAGTTGAGGGTGAAGTAAGGTGAAGGGGCAGCACAATACCCATGCCCAAGCCGGGATTCGAACCCAGGACCTCTCGCACCGTAGACCGGCACGTAACAGACTACGCTACGGAGGCCGGCAGCATTTGTACGGAATATGCCAACTTCGCACAGAAGAACTTTTATTGCCAATTAGTAGAGGTACGTAAATTTCGCTTATACATTCCATGTCAGGTTGAACGCCAATTATGTATACTTCATTGTCATGTCTGTGACACAGACTAAATAGTAATACAGACGCGAAATGACGTGGCGGCTCGTTTGATATGGGCGAACTTCACAGCTTATTGGCTGTCCGAGGCTGTTGGTAGCAGTCACGTGTCTGTTTGGCTCCTGCATGTTACGGCAGATTTCCTATTGGCATGGCTGCCGGCTAGCAGGGCAGCCACCTTACACTGATTGGCGGTTGGCGTCTCTGCCATGTTGCTGGCCAGGGAAGCCATTTTGCTGGCGTGTGTGACTGAGTTCGCTGTCCTACCGGCTATTTCACTTCTGTATTCCTAAATATTCTGTGTCTGTGACTTGCTGGCGGCTGTTACGAAACGCGTTTGACTACTGCAAGCCCGTAGTAAATAAGGAAATAATGCGAAGTGCTATCGCTTGCTACCTGCTTGTACGGTTATAAGCCAATAGATATTCGATTGTGGCCAGTGGGTGTATAGGACTAACAAGTCTAGGCTGCTGCCAGATGAATCCGCGAAATTGACGTACCTCTACCAATTAGGTAGCTTTATTTATGTTACGATTGGCAGGAAACTATAAATTATCTGAAAAGCAAAAAGTGTTGACGATTCGGAATAAAGTGAGTACTCAAAAATCCCTGCTAAAGATCTGTTTTCATCCAATTCGTAGCTTTCCGCGCGTAAGGGCTGACGCATGGAAGTACTTAACCTCTCAGGAAACGTCATTTGATGTTTGTGCGTGTGAGATGAAATGTGCAGTAAGTATGAATCGATACAGTTCGATAAAATAAGTTTATTAATTATATAAAACAATAATGTCGATTTCAGTTGATTTTCGTTCATTATTGCTGAATTATAGTAAGAAAATAAGCGGAACAATATAGCGTAATTTCGCTGCCAACCATACAAGCAGCAAGTCAACTATAGTTTACGTTGAATTATACGCAGTAACAATTAGTAATATTTTTCAGAGGTTAAATTCTTAGTGCTCACTTTGCCCCGACCGACCAATAACTAGGGTTTCAAAAGTGCTCACTTTATTCAGAACCACCTATAAAAGATGAAGAGTAGAAACAGGACTCGTGAACATCGGACACCATTCAAATGGCCATTTTCTGCCTCTTCTTTTTCGGCGTTTCTGTAGGCGAAGGTTAAAGTGGCTGACCTTTTCATTCCTCCCTCTCTGCCTGTCAAACACAATCGCAGCGCTACTGTTGCGTCATCGCATGTCGTCAGTAGAAGTATACGCGTTCAGGAACAATAATGAATTCCCAATAGATTTAGTGCTACGTGCATTTATCTCATGATCTGAGCATCTATAGTTCTCATTCGGTTAGGACGTTTTGGTGCTGATCAAGTACCATCTTCCACTAAGACGACTTCAAACCTAGAATACACGATGTTTCAGTACAAGCTGCAAAAATTAAATTTGGAATACGGTGCACGCAACGTAACAATTTGGTAAACAAAGACATTGATAGCCATTTACAAGAACAATAGGCTATCATTTTTAAAATAGTTCTAAAGTTTACTTTTTATTAATTACTCGGTGTTACCATCCTGTATAACATTGGGAATAAGCTTATTCAGATTTTCTTAAAAGTTAATAGATTTCAATTTATCTTTCATAGCTAAAGCTTGAATATCTAGTTTAAATAACAGTTTTTAAAATATATTGACCCCCGACTCAAAAAGAGGGGTGTTATAAGTTTGACGTGTCTGTCTGTCTGTGAATCTGTGTGTCTGTCTGTGGCATCGTAGCTCCTAACAAGTTAACCGATTTTGATGAGGTTTTTTTTTTGAAAGGTGACTTGATCGAGAGTGTTCTTAGCTGTGATTCAAGGAAATCTGTTTAGCTGTTTCAAGATC
Source organism: Medauroidea extradentata (assembly GCA_003012365.1). Lineage (NCBI taxonomy): Eukaryota > Metazoa > Arthropoda > Insecta > Phasmatodea > Phasmatidae > Medauroidea > Medauroidea extradentata. The sequence goes on from PNEQ01051388.1 coordinate 30,248, forward strand.
ATCAGCTCATTTATTATTATTATTATTATTATTATTATTATTATTAGTGAATATGAGCAATTCTACTAGTCTGATCGATTTGAAGTGTAGTATCCTGTGATTCGGGTTTTTTTACTTTTAATTCAAGTCTTAAGTTGTTGTTAATATTAAATTACATTGCGCATCCATGTTTATACATTCGGAATTTGTATTCCTTAAAACACAAGAACTAATAATGACCGAATGCATCCTACGAGCTGCTTAGAAAGTTATTTTAAAGTTGATATGATTACTTCTGTCTGATCTCTTCGCTACGCAAACACCAACAACTTCACTGTATGTAGCAAGTTGAGATGAGGGAAGCATTACACTACTAAAAGCCGAATCCTGTGAAGCCATGACGGGTGACAACATTCAGTAGCAAATAATCACACAGGATTACCCAACACATGGAAGAATCACGTGGTTATTTGCTGTCATCATACACGTGGTCAGATGGTGGTATTTTCCCAGCAAGCATTCAAAATTGTGCCCACCGTTGGAGACACGCACACTGTGTTTCGATTAGTTAAGATTCCACTTTACACCCGATTTAAAATTCTTTGTTTTAAAGCCGTAATATTTGTATCAGAGCAAACATAAAAAATGTTAGTTTGAAGAACCAATTTAATGCATGAATTCTTTAATATGTTTGCACTAAATTTGTTTTATGCGTTGAATACAGTTTGAAAACAATGATAGAAAAAATGGATACTAATTTTTTCTATCATTGTTTACAAATTGAATTTACTAAGTAATTACAATTTAGTACAGAAATGTTAAAGAACACATACATCAGATTGGTTATTCAAGCAAACCTTTTTTGATTGAACTCTAAAACAAATATTATGGTTTTAAAACAAGAATTTGTACATCAGATGTAAAGTGGCATCTTAAGGGTGCCGCCTACCTTCTCGTTGGAGGCCCAGGTATAAGGGCGACCTTGAAGCTTGCATAAAATCACACATCGCCAGAACGAGCCAAGCGCTGAACTAGCGTGCAAGATTCTCGCCGATCCATTTTTACCATGGCAGACACCATATTATAATCTTATTGGTAGAAAATCTGTAGCCAAGTCCGGTGCACGTTTCTGAGTTTCTCATACATCTAGTTAATACGTTTCGAAGAACGGAAGCCTGAAAATACCGTTTTTTTGCTATGTTGGACGGCTTAGAAACAGTGTTTTCGTTTAACTTGGTGTCGTAAAAGTGACGTTTCGTCCGTTTCCGAGGTGTTTTTTTTTTTATACATTCGCAAAATGGGCATATGTGAAATAGTTTCGTAAAAATGTATTTACGAACACACTGCATTTGAAGCGCATGGTAGGAAGCGCCCTTAATTTAAAATGATTCAGTTACATGCACAGCTCGTTGTACATTTAAGGATATGACGTCATACGTGGCAGCCCTGAATAAAAAAATTATACCGACAATCCAGGTGACAGTTGTAGGCGTTGGTTTCTTTTACTTATACAGTTGCCAAGTTTGAAATAGAAACTCATTAAAAAGTACGAAGTTATCGTGGAGTCGCACTTAATCAATGGGGAAGCGTGGTCACGTCAAACGGGAAGCGATATTAGATTCGACTATACACTCGGAGTTCGGGTATTATTATAGACGATGGTTTACCGCGGGAAAACTTTACTGTTCACTGGGTCGCAACGCACATTCAGAATATTAGAAGATTACTGGCTTTCGGTTGTACGTGGAGCTGTTACCCTATTTGACTGAGCCAATAATCCCGCTGTTGTAAAATTTGATTCATGTTATTGGTCTGCCGACAGCTATGTTGTGTCAGACGTACATAAGCGAATCATTCATGTAGTATGTTGACACCAAATATTGTCGCGGGATACCATCACCTCTAGGTATTATTTACGTTCATACAGGACGAAACCAACAGCGTTTAATTCTCCGTGAATGAAGCGAGTTACTGAGGAATACGTGTCTGACCTCTTGAACGCAACAAGCAGTGTTATCTCCATCTACCAGTCTAATAGTTCTACAGTAGAGACGTAAAAAAATTCGCGTTTTCATTTGGGCGCAAACTAGAATTCCAACAACTGTGTGTTTGTGTCACTTTCACATTGGCCTTCGATTTATTTGACACCTCCAGAGAAGTCTCTGAGTCAATTATAAAAAGGCAACTAACACAGACATAAATAACTTTAACAGCAAGCGGCTAACGAACAGCTACTGTCTACTTCAGCCTACCGGTCAGTGAACCCACGAATTTTTCCCGTCTCTATTCTATAGACATTCAGAGTTGAGTAAAGTCATTGCCCAGTACCGCCTCACTTGGATCACATCCACACCTCGGACTCAGGGGCGTCATTTCGGGTTTTTCTAGGGGGGGGGGGGGCAAGATTTTTTTCTGGCGACAGTGACCTTGTTGCATCTTTTTTATTAATTAAGAATGTATAAATTAGATACTTTAATAATAAAACTTCAGCTTTATGTCCTTAATTTAGCATTATTTACATTTAAAAATACAAAAAATATATTTATACACATAAAATTCTAAATCCAGGGGGTTGGGCATTTGCCCCCCCCCCTTGTAGCCCCAAATGACGCCCCTGCTCGGACTGCGACGTAATTCCAGTTGACGGCACCAAATATGTCACCACTAAACCTAGCTACGTAAGCATTCAGTCAATTAAAAGTGCCGACATGAACACGGCCACTATGTGTGTGTGAAAGGATGAAGAATGGGAACCGAAGCGTATAGACCATCTGTCCGTGCCCATTAACGTCACAATACGCACAAGTTAAGGCAGGGTTTTACTTTTTCAACGGGTGTTTTTCAAAAGCGCTCAATTAACTGCGAACAGTCCGTACAAGGAAGCGCAGGTTTATTTTTTCCACCGCCGTGTGGGGATGGCAACTGTAAAATTTCCACCCATCTCTCTGGCGGAGTTGTTTGTGTAGAAAGACCGGCCAAGCCCTGCCGAACGGTAAATCACGCCTCAGCCGGGAACAAAGCGAGGACGAAATGGGTCGTAAAATGTCCCTTTTTGCCTTCCGCCTTCTAATGGGCATGTTATCCGTGTGAGCCTGGCTCGGATCCAATGCACCGTGAAACATCGCGGCCGTGGCTTTACTTTGCCCAACTTTCCCTTTCGTAGGTTCCAGCGCGCTAAGAAACAATAACTACGGCAAGTTATATACACTGTTAAAAATTTCCGTAAATTTACGGGCAATTTTACGGAAACGTCTGTTTAACTAACGGAAACGTTATTTTGTAACACAGTTATAAGTAATTATGTTTCATTAATTAAACACATGAAAAACTACGAGAAGGAACTAAATAAATAACCGAACGCATTAATGCGCCTGCATCCTAAAGAAGTCACATAAATATGCGAGTTTCCATAAGTAGAGCTAGTTGCCTTCCGTAAATTAACGGACACTTCTGGAGAATTTTTTACCAGCACTTCTCCGTAAAACAACGAAAACTATTTTTAACAGTGCCACCAAATTTTTTTAGGGTTTTTTTTTAACAACTGTCGTTTAGTACTCCTTAGTAACATACCAAACATTTCACCAGCATTCAGTATCACTTGAAATACTCTCATGTACACTGTGATAAATTTTAACGGAAATATACCGTTAATATTCGGAAATAGTGTCCGTAAAACTAAAATACGGAAATGTCTGTAGTAAATATACAGTACGGAATGATACGTATTATGTCCGTAAGTCTGCTGCGGACACTTGCACCAAAAAATCGAAAATTTATAATTTACACAGATGTAAATATTACGGTTATATTTTAATAACATCACTGGTAAATCTGCAAATCTGTATAAATGCAATTGTAGCATTATAGACATGTAAATATGGCTCAGTTCCGTGTGACGAATCTGTTTTACGGAAACTTCTGTTGGATTAAGAACTAATATTCCGTGAATTCACGGAGGTATCTGGAGAATTTTTTACCGGAAATTCCGTAAATCTACGGAGAAAATTTTTTACAGTGTAAATGGTTTACGATAAAGTGAGCACTTTTGAAGACAGCCGTGCCTTGAATAAGAATTTATTGAAAAATATAATTTATTGTGAACTCACACGTAAACTTTAGTGCACGGTATAAACTACAACTTTAGATTGATACTTGGTGGCTTTGTTGCGTTACATATCTGTAGGAGGCTATACATTTCCTGAAAGGAAAACAAGTAACTAGAGTTTAATAAGTGCTCACTTTATCCTGAACCAACTATACATAGAGACACTGGAAAATCGCGAAAATGTTTAAAATAGTCTCCAATGAACTGTATTATATTAACCGTTACACGTGTGAACAGTTTTGGGACAAATCACACACGCTGTGTGTCCAAGCTGTGCAGTTCTAACTGGGCCTGTTGTAGAGAGAAAAAATGCAACACATAAACGATAGCCAATATTAATACGAAACATTCAGTGTTATATACATCACGTTGGAGTCTAGCAAACAAGTCAACTATTCCCGTGATTTTCCAGTGTCTCTAACTATACAGTTCACGTAGACCATTGGCCCGCGTCACGTTAAGGCGATAATAAAATATCATGGGTTAGAGTAAGATAGATTTTCTCAAATCACGTGCCCAGGTTAGCCAGATTATATCAAACGCCTATAATACTTTCCGGATTTTCGAGATGGGGGAGATAAAAATATCACACGTTTTGTACTAGATGTGTATAGGGACCTGAAAAATTCGCCGGTTCACTAAGCTGTAGGCTATCTTCCAAGAATATATGTGAACTCAAGCAGACAACATCTGTTCATTGGCTGCTCACTGGCATTGTGAAATGGGCCCGCATTCTTGTTGTTGTTGGATCATCGACTTCAGGGTGGTGTTAAAACAAGACAACGGCCAATCGTGAAAGCAGCACGAACTTACAGTTGATAGAATTCTAGCTTGTGCGTGGAAGAAAACGCGAAATTTTCAGGTCTCTAATGCGACATCCGCTGCACATATTTTACACATAACTTCATGTACGCTATTTGTTTCGTACTTCTTTCTTCGATAGTTTGAACACAGTCGATTCAGTTTCATTTTGCTGCGGTTTCGGTCATGTGTACTACTCACACTTATTTTCCGCGCCAAATGGCGACTTTCGTCTGGTAGCAATGTGAGTGGTAGGCTAGAATCTACTGTTCTGTATTCACCGGAACATACTCCGTGACGTTATTAGCCATGGACCTTCGTATCTTGCGGGGCTGCGTTACAGGATAGTGGGCATTTTACAGTTGAGCTTGTATCATTGGTTGGACAAGTCCTCCAGGCGTGCCACGCAAACTGCGGGCCAACCAACGATGTTAGAAGGGTCCAGATGGAGCATGTCGTCGGGAATTGTAACCAAACAAACGCTTGACGTGGCTGTGAACAATATGGCCGACTATATTAAAAAAAATTGATGAAATATTAGTTAGGAGGTGTGTAAGCAGGACTAAAATATAGAGTTTCCAACCTAAGATATCATTTAAGAGCGTAATACATTAATTTACAATTAAAAAAATTACCAGTCTGATGTGTACTGTTGAGGTTAAGGGCGTGGTTGACCTCAGTTTTCAACGTCTTTATTTATTTTTATATTTGTACCAGATATATATATATATATATATATATATATATATATATATATATATATATATAAGAAAAATTGTGATAAAATCTTTCTCTTAGAAAACTTTTGTATCTCTTATAGTTTTTGCGTAATGCGTCGTAAACGTCAAAATTGGCACTTTACAGTTTTATGTATGTACGCCACTAAAACCAACTGACATACCAAACCGACAAAATTCACAGTGTATAACAATGTTGTAGGCTATGATTTGACATATATAAAAACGAAAATAAAATACTTTTGTATTTAATAAAAATGGTGAATTTTGAAATGAAAATAAAAAATACCAAAAATATTTTAAAAATTAAAAAAATATATATATATATTTGTTTTATATATGTTAAATCATAGCCTACAACATTGTTATATAGTGTGATTTTTTTCATTTTGGAATGTCAGTTGGTTTTGGTCGCGTACTTTAAACCGTAAAGTCCAAATTTTGACGTTTACAACTCATTACGCAAAAACTATGAGAGATACAAGAATTTCCTAAGAGGAAGACTTAATCACAATTTATGTATAAAATAAGAAAACAAATATCCGGTACAAATATAAAAATAAATAAAGACGTTGAAATCTGACGTGAACCGCGCCCTTAAAGCAGTATGTCGGCTGGCTAATTGGCTGACTACCTCCGCCCCCTCTTGGCTTCATCCCCTCGTCTTTATTCAGACCTTATGCTAACCCCGCGGGGCCAACAGCAGAAGTCATATAGCACACAGTATCTTGTAATCCAGCCTGTTCTCTTATAACAACACGAAATATGCAGGTCTCTAGGAATGAGCAGAGCTTGAGAAGATACTCTCGTGACTTCTTTGACGCGTGTGAACCATACTCTGATTACTCTTTGCAGACTTGAAGCTGAAATCTTGTCCTACTCACCCTACCCTCGTGATCTTTTATAACCGCCTGTAAAAACTCGCGTTATGGCGGCCCTAACGAGGATGTCACGTGACGGCTGACATTGAATTGCTGACTAGCGTGATTCCTCAGGAACTAAGTGACGCAAATGTTCTAACCAAAACCACTTTACCAGTCCATACAATTACCGCGTGAGTCTAAGCCATGGGAAACAACAATTTCCAGGTTAATCTAAGGGACAAACGGCGGCAAATTGAAGGTCATGGGAAAAGTCACCGGTACCCCACATTCTTTTATGTAATTCAATTTTACGTAAGAATATAGTGGTAATATCATACTGTAATCCCGATACAATATATTAAGCAATATGACCAGAAATGACAGCGCAATGAAGTAACGATTACATGGGAGACCGCGCATTCATAGTTAATACACAAGTTAAATAATCATAAAAATATTTTGTTAATGTGTACTCGGAATATAACGTTTGAAGTCGTAATGAACAATATATACTTCTTTATTTTTACCCCTGAAAAGGTGGTCTTCAATAGTGCTCAATGTATAGTGAACAGCCTAGCAGGGGTTCGTTTAGAAACAGTTCAGCCGGTTATTGTGTGCTGACAAGGCAACAAACTGGTCGGACCTGTGTTCTGTACCGCGCGAGACGAGAATTTACTGCGCGCGTCCAACAGAAAGAAAATAAACACGCAGCCTTAATATCGGTAAACGTATCAGGGCAGAGAATCTCCAGGCTGGGTGTTCCACGCGTCAACAAAGCGCTGATATACAACCAGCCACACTCCTAGTTTTTTAGTCAGCACCGAACATAGGTATTCTACCAATTTAAAGGTTCCGTGATAAGAGGCCGTGGTGGTCAATGTGTCGGACGTGTCGCCTCTCTCCTAGGCGATCCGGGTTCGATCCCGGAATTTTCGCAAGTGTAAAACGTTGCGGATGTTGCCGTTGAACCGGCGGTTTTTTTTTTATTCGGAGAATTCTCGTTTCCCCGCCTTTCTCATTCCGTCGCTGCTCCATACACATCTCACCTCATCCATTCTCCAGGTGGCTAATCGAGTAGACGGCCCAACCTTCATCCCCGCCTTCTCACACACAATGTGACCCTGCATTTCAATTTGCAAAGGTTTCTTATTTTAATATACACAGACTGGCACGAGAGTTTGGATTAAATAGGTAACATGATCGGAAATTCTGAACGTATTATGGCATGGTTAAAGCAACTATTTTAGTGCATATTAATGCACACTTCACGTAGCTTGAATAACCTAACACACATAGCATAACATTCAAAACCGTCCGCATAACAAAATGTAATTTGTCTAAGAGAAAATTATGTTTTAACGGATGTAAATTTCGTCTCTGCCGTTTCTATCACGTCTCACATTCTCGCTGACTGGCGGAAGCGGCGAGGTGTAAACTTGGCGTAAGATATTCATCTTATCGCCTCTTCAAGCGCAAACCTTTAAGTCACGCCAAATACCAGTTGTGAACGTCGCCACTTTTACCAATGGTATCCATTTCCTTATGAATACGTGCAGAATGTTTCATAATTATACCGACACCTCTTGGGATGTGATTTTTTAAGACAAAATGTGTCACAACATATAAACACACGAGTCACGAATTACTGCGTAAAGTTTTGTTAAGGGTGGTACCCTTAAGAGATTTGGGAATTATTCTGTGAGCTTAAATAAAGTTTACATGAACGAAGTTGTTAGAAGTGTTGATTCATCCCCCCTAACGCCCTTCAGTATCGGTCAAGGTATGATTATCATTCTTTTAAAAGTGGCAACCGTGCATTTAATCAACATATTTTGACAGATCAGGCTGACAGGAACAAAAAAAGGTTGTCTTTGTGTGACACTCTTAGGACACTGGTTCTCGTTGAAATTCATTGTGTAGTCTTTTCAAAAGTATATTAAAAACGCCTGCCGTTATGCAAACTGTATAACGAACGCTACACGGTTTATCTACCACACAGGCGCAGTGCAACTTCGTGGTTGGCCTTTAATGTCCTGTATTAAATGTGTCAATTATAACACATTCGCCGAGTTACAACCGGAAAATAGTATCAGTAATAATAATGCCATTTCCCTAACAAAACACGAACATAACCAAGTATAATCCTATCTTGCAGTACGGCGGCTCGGTGCTGCTTACCATTATTTTTTTTAAATTTATTATTATTTGACCTCCACGAGCATGAAGCTCATATACAGGAGGAAGTACAGTTGTTTGAGACAAGACGTTTCAAACAAATAGAACACCATGATAAAATTGGAATTTTTGAATAACAACGTAAATTTGCAACTGATTTAAAATTATCTACATAGGTACGCAAAACACTTATAATAAGTCAGAAATCGAGAATCTGTTGAATTCAGCAAGAGCTGCCGTAAAGAAGAGGCAAATCAAAAAACTGCAAGGGTCAAACGAAAACAAAATTCGAGAGGTTCGCATCGAATAGCGAGAAAATCATAAAGGACTAACTTTACTAGAGTATTACCAACAGAATGTAATTTATAACTAGAAACTTAGAAACATACAAAACCATGTCCAAACAAACCGAATTATGTTATGCCGAATTTACAAGTGATAATATTATAAACGCTGGGAATTTGAATGCACTTGAAGTATACTATTTTATATGCACTGGCTGATCATCCAGATTCCAACTTAAGACCATGCTCTCTTCTTTCTACTTTTTTTTTTAACGATATTAATTTTTTTCGCTTAACCGAGAACAGATATCAAAAATTTGTCTGGCAGTTTTGTTTAAAATCGCTTCTCCATGTTGGCTGATTTTTTCAAGGCAGTAAATACTATGTTTTCAGCTGATCATGTAATTAAGAAAATTCTGGTTATCTACTTGTTAGTTGAATTCGTATAATCTCTTGTTTTGAAAAAAATTAAGTATCACGAAAAAAAAAATTAACAAAACTGCCAAACAGATTTTTTGATATCTGCTCTCGTTTAAGCTTAAAAAAAAATATTTTTTCAAAAACAGCATACACAAGCGAGCATGGCCTTAACTGAATTTTAAAACCATTCAAGGTTTCAACTGGCTACTTAATCTAAATTGTTTCATTTAAAACGAACAGTGTTAGTTGGAAAACAACACAGTTGGCAACACGGCGTTGATGAGGACGATATCTAGAGGAAACACGAAGTATAGGAAGAGACAAGCAAGGAAAAGCGGGCGAGCGTGCAGAGAAAGTGCGGCGCCAGCTGCTGAGCCCACGGATAAGGGACAGGGCGGAATTGCCGCAGATCTGACGCGGCGTGAATGGGCGGGGGATTAAGGGGAAGACCAGTTTACGTCCGAGCATTTACATCGGAATGAAAGCAGCCGCGCTCGAGCTCTGTGCTTGGGTAAAGCTCTAGACTTCCCGCCTGGCGAAATGAGGGAGAAAAAAAAATCGATTCTGGTAGCGGGAGATTCCACTTACCATCGCACACCGACTTCAATCCACACTTGTCGAGCCACTTCAATTTCTATGCTGATTGCTGTTTTTTTTTTTTAAAGGAATAACATAATTTACGATATGCAAAATTACTTTTAAGAATTTATGCTAGTACGTGACGAATCTATAAAAAAGAAAATTGAAAGCAATTTTTATGTGCTAAATTCTGTCACCTGCATAGTCACTGTATGAAGCATATTTCCAAGGAAACTAAGTAAATTACCATAACCATCGCACAGTAGCACCTCAAATGAAACGACATTACTATTATTGAAACACATTGAAATTCATTTGACGAGATTATTATAGTCTTAAAAGAAAAATAATTTACAGCTTCAAGCAATGGATTGTGATGATTTATCCCTTAAGCCGGTTCAGGAATTCGTGGAAAAATTATTTCAAGTTTGCTTGTCTCGTAATGACGTCAGACAAACCATACATTTTTGTATCACAAAAATAGCTTTGATTTGTGTGCTCTAAAACAGTGGTAGAACTGTTATTTTGGCGGGAAGGTATGTAAAAAAAATAAGGAATAATATTTTTTTTATTTGCTGTAGTCAACAACATCCATAATTCCATTCCTACAGCTTTGGTTTGAATATAATTACATTAAGTTTTGTTATTTAACGACCATAAAAAGTAACTGCATCATCAGTACTTGCTGAAATAAGAATGTCAAAGTACGCAGACAAGATCACCTTCAGTGACTTTTGTTGGAAGCTTCCGAAGGCGAGATAGGTTTGTTGCAGAAGAATGGTGCACTTATAGTTATATACAGACTGTATAAAAATACTGCAACAAAAGTTGACAACAGGTTCCTTACACTAGAAAAAGTTAAAAATAAGTTATATAAATATTACATCTGAAAGTACTTCATTTTAAAGGCGTTATTGAAAGTTTATCCCATACGATGGCATGTTATTTATTTGATTTTCATTCCCTATTTGATGATATTACACATTCTGTTTCTGTCTCTTGAAATACGTTTCACGTTTCTTTCTGTCTATTGTATTACGTTTCACATTTCTTTCTGTCACTTGTATTGTGAACGTATACTAAGTCTTCCGTGACCGTTCATGGCAGATAACAGTATAGGTATCCTACCACGGTTAATAGAACGTAACTGCATATAGTAGGTGTACAATACACATGACAGACTAACAACAAATAAGCACATGTTGGTGTATACATATGTATGTAACTACGTATGCTTGTTCCTTACGTAACTAAACACAGTGTAACGGACCTGGCCAAACTAGGCAGGGCTACTCTTTAGTATCAAATCAAACAGCGTCAATGTGCCCGAAACGCCCATATTAAACGTAGGTATATACGCATCTATCTCACTCACATCTCTCATTATGCATTTATGTTTGAAAATCTGGCGCACTATTAAATAGGATAGTCTTTCTCCCAGTTCACTGTATTCTTCGAAATATATTCTCTCTCTCTATGTATATATATATATATATATACACACATAAATACACACACATATATGTATACATATATATAAACTCATTACTCATTTCAGGCACTGTATCGAACATGTTAATAAAAGGCGTTAGTAGCAGTTTATAGCACATTCCTGCATGGTTACGTCTTCACCTATTTATTTTGAACAAGTGATTGTAAATAAGAAACACTCGCCTATATTATATATGTCATCATTAGTGGAAAAAATTGAAGGCAGTAGAAAAAAACACTGCAGAATGTGTTCGAAAATATTTATCTCGTGTTGTGCAAACGCGTTGCTCGGAAAAAGTGTCAAAAGAACATAATACCACCATATTTTTCTTGTATGAGATAGAGGCCTATAAATAAGTTTTTACTCAAATCACAAGAAAGATGCCAACACGCGAGTGCATTTTTGTAAATCATTGATAAAAAATTGTTCCCGGAATATGTTTCTCTAACATTTCGAATGCATTTCGGCTAGTTAAGATTTAGCGCCCCATATTTGACGTTATTTCTTCTAAAAATGCTATGTTTACTTTCCTTAACTCTTCATAAGCTGGTTAATTCTTACATTTTTATTTCTGCCAACTTAAACAACTTTAAAAAATGTGGTTTTGGAATGAATCTGTATTCACTGAAATCTTGGCTTTCGAAGTTGAACCGCATCGTAGTATTAAAGAGTGCCGTCATTAGAATTCAATCCTGGAGATGCCTGCTGAAATTCGAGGCTAAACTTCTGTATCCTCTACCATTGCAACATGGTACAACCTCGAAAGCCAAAACAATAGTATTATATTACATAAACAATGACCACGAAAGCCTGCAAACATCTCTAATCCGATTTCGTTTGAATATTTTCTTAAATAATAATAACTTTATCAATTAGCTTAAATACAACCAGTGAAATGTACGATGTAAGCTGGAGACACATATTTTCGGAAATTTCAAAATAGTTTCGTGCAATTTGGATTCTTTTGAGTACTCAGTTTTGAAGTGAATTTATTAAAAATATGTGTCATACATTTACCCATAGGTTAAGCTACGAATATAAACACCCAGTGTACAATTGTGTTACAACCTTCTCGGAATTACCTCAAAACACAACTATACAACGAGCTATAAATTTGGCTGTTAGTTGCCAAGGTTTCTAGATAGGCCGAATTATCAGTCACCCTAGCCTAGCTACTGTTCACGTGACTAAAGGATGAATGACAGATGGAGGTGACTACTTATTGTTAATTTAATTAGTTCCGAACAATTTGAAGACTTGATTAGTGCAGCGCGTCAATTATGTCAATCTATCCCACTACCCTACAAAGACATAATAGTCCTCTGTATTCGGAGACAAAGCAAACCCCTAACTTGTCAAAGTTCATTGTTTAACGTAATAGTTTTTTTTGTTTTGGATAGCTAAGGGTTAATAGCCAAATACCAACTAATATTTTACCGGCATTTAAAATAAACTGAATTAGTAATTTAAACAGGTAAGTTGGAAACATGTCGGATACTCGATTGTTTCACCCGTGCTGAATACCGAAACAGATTTTCCGCCCATAAAAAACAAAAGTTTGAAAACTTTCTAATTTAAGTTTGGTGAAAATTAATTAGTTTGATCATCTGGCCACCGAAATAACAACCAAATTATTATTTAATAAATGCATCGTTTTTCATACATTTACTTTGCTTCCAAATATACAAGTATTAAAGTACAAAACGTTACATGTCACAAACTATTCACAGAAGTACACTATGATGCTGATATGTTACAATCGTAATAGTTAGAACATTGTTTTCGTGATTCAGTTTAAGTACAGACCTGCAAGTTTCGCAATTTTCTAACTGCAGACTTGGATGATATCTGTTGTTCGTTCCCTGGACGTCTTCGTGCCATACAGTGTTGTGGCTTGCAGTCGAAAACTCATTCAGCCAATCATTAAAATACCTACGGTAGAGTGACCAATCGCATACAATGTTGTCAAATACGTAACTGAAATCACACAAGGGCCGATGGCCAACGGTATCATAGATTATGTTCAAGACTGTACAGGCCAATACATTAGAGATTATAAATTAACGCGGGAAAACTTGACTGTTTGCTGGATTTCAACACATGTTCAGCTTACCAGAAGAGCTGTTACCTTATTTGACCTAGCCAATTAGCCAATAAGAATCCCGATATTACAATATTTTATGCCTGTTTTTGGTCTGCAGACAGCTACGTTGTGTCAAAAGTATATCACGGAATCATAATTAGTGGTACGTCAATTTCGCGGATTCATCTGGCAGTAGCCTAGATTGCTCAGTCCTGTACACGCTCTGGATACAGTCGATTATTCATTGGTTTACAACATTACAAGCGATAGCTCTATGAATCATTTCCTTATTTACTACTGGCTTGCAGTAGTCAAATGCGTTTCGTGACAGCCGCCAGCTAATCACACACGTGATTATGAAGTATATATTTTTGGCGCTCAACCTGACCTGGAATGTATTTGCGAAATTGACGTACCTCTAATCATAAATGTTGCAAGAAACTACGGCGGCGTTTCCAAGGGTATGTTGGCACAAAACATTTTCGCGATATACTATCATATCATCGCTATTTATAGTCTGTTCCGACACGCGACGTTTGCATGTCCCTAACTCTTAGTAGATACACTGTAAAGTCGCAAGAATATTTCGTGCCGGCGTATTTTCCGAAATAGTACTCCGTCTTGTATGATGGGAGGATGATTATGTGGAGTGATTTAGCTGATTACAGACGAATCACAAACGTTCTGTATGGGCGCGCCAGAGTTAGCATTGGCTCAGTCAAATGGGGACACGCCAATAGCGAAGGCAGAACATCGGACACGAACACGTTGTTGCACTGAAGTGTATCTGTCAAATTTCCCCGCGGTAATTCACTGCTAGAAACACTGGAAGATCGCAGGGAAAGTTTACTGCTGGCTAGGCTTCAAAGTGCTGTGTACATCACTGAAGGTTTTGTATCGATAATAGCTTTCCATTATTGGAAGCATTGTTTCGCTCTTCAACGGTCGCAGTTAAGAGTGTTTGTCCCAAAACTGTTCACACGTGGCACAAATAACATCCTCCAATAATGGTAGGATAAATTTACTTCAGTTTATTGAAGACCATGTTGACTTTAAATATTTTCGCAATGTTCTACTGTCTCTAATCACTACCCCTAACTATCCGTACGTACTATCGCGTAAATGTTGGTCGAGGTTTACGACAAAGTAGCAAAACTTATCAAAACATATAACAGCTAGCTGATACATAAGAGCGACGTCTACCACGCGTTTCAAATACGTTGCAGAGTGTTCGTAAATACGTTATTTACGAAACCATTCTACATGTGCCCATTCTACCAATGAACGAAAATAAAACATTTCGGACAAGGCCGCACGTCGTTATTTAAAAAACACTGTTCCTACGCCCTGCAACGTAGATAAAAACTGTCTTTTCAGGCTGCCGTATTTAAAAATGTACTAACCGTATGTTAGTGAAACTCAGAATCGTTCACTGAACTTTGCTACAGACTTTCCACCAATAAAATTATCTTATCACCGCTTCAAGTCCTATTGTAAAAATGAATCGTTGGGAACCTTGCACGCTAGTTCAGACTTCAGAGCTCGACTCGTTGTGGTGATATGGAGTTTGATACACTTCTAGGTCGTCCTTATAGCTCCATCACATCTGAACCTCTAACGCGCAGGTAGGCGGCGCCCTTTACGTTGTAACATAGCGCCTGCTTCATATTACAGATATGTATCAATTTAATTTATTAGTCTTTGACGGCGCTGGAATCGTCTATTTTTACTTTGTCTATGCAAATACTATTCCCGAGCCAGAACACGTTTTGAACTTTGTCTATGGGTTGAGTGTAAACTTATCTTGGTCAGGTGAGTGATTTATAGTCTTTTGACGATTTAAATTTTATTTTATTTAATGACCAGATATTTTCCTGATCTGGGCGTTGAGGCGACCGTGCTCGTACACAGTAGAAAGAAGTAATTCAGCGCAAGAATCAACAACCACGTAACAAACAGAAGAAGGAGTTTTGTAATAGAATTTTTTTCGGTGAAAAAAAAGAGAGAGAACGTTTTTCGGCCACTAAACACGACGGACGTAGACCATTGACGGGAAGGTAACCAGATGTATAGACGAGGATTGAAACGTTATTCTGCAGTGAAAACTGGTTCTGCACTTCAGTACCACGTTGGTTTGGAAAATTTATCCTGTTGCGAGACTTTCACAACGTCTGAAGTATAAGTACCGTGGGTCACAAGTTCAGGTCGTCCGCATGAAGAAGACGTCTCCGTTCGAGGTGCTGGAAGAAGATCCGAGTCCTGAGGAACTGTCCAACCTGATGCCCTCACCGAGAGGTCGAGCGGAAGAGTGTTCGTCGCCTCGTCACGTTTCGAGGGTTTCCGGAATTCGCCTCTAGGACGAGGTCTGCAGAGAAGGTCCCAGTACTCCATCCATCACTAGATGTCCGGTTCCTTCATGGCTACAAGGATACGATGTCAAGGATGGGCGAATTTTTGGTGGGACAAACTTCAACTTCGCCGTCATAAGCAAAATTTGAAAATCCCGAAACATAGAACGAAGTTTGCAGTTTATCTCGGAACGAATTAGAGACGTGAGATGTAGATATTTCCTAAATCAGAGTATAAGAAAACTGTGCTATTTAATTCTCAGTAACCAATTATGCGACCCCAGTTCAAAGCTATGCCGGAGCAACAAACTCTGTCCAGGGAAAATCTACGTCCTAAGAATCAGAAACTGACCCAGTTTTGAAACTTTGAAAACTATTCGAGTCATGGTAGTCTTATTGTTTAGGTCAGGTTTTATATCTGGTCACGGTATTCATACCCCCCACTAATACCCACTTTGTAAAGTTAAATTTTAGAAGCTTTCTTTAGTAGTTCTAGTTCCTGACTCTGTCTGTAGAAGTCATTTCACTTGACCTAAGATTCCTTTCAAATATCAAGAATATTAAATGCACCATATTTGAACACAAATATGATTATCATTTCTTTAAGTAACTATATGACTTCTGCAGGCGTTTCCTGTTTCCGACTAGATTTGTAGTCTAGAAAAGAAAAGAAACTACTGGCCTTTCTTGTGTAAATGACATGGTCCAATAAACCATTATAAGTAATAGTTACATATTATATTACAACGTCTCGCCAAGAGCGAAGCCATCAGCGTCAGAACCAGTTGCGTAGAGAGACCGGGAACTGAGAAGGAATCGTCATAGTCTGTAGTATAAACCATCTCAACATTCGCCTAGTGTGACATCGGAAAATACTGCAAGATCGAAATCGGAATGTTCGGATTGGGAATCGAACCCGATTCATCCACAATGAGAGTTCAGTATGTCACCACTGGGCACCCTCGTTATATAAACAGATAAGAGGAACTCGCAATTAAAAATTATCTCATTTGTCCGAAGCTGGTCATACTCGAGGTACGTATTAAACTCGTTTTACTAGCAGGGTTGCTACACATTTGGAGGTATGACATTCCCTGACTTTTCCAGTTTTTTCAGTCAAAAATACAATTTTTCCTGACCATATGATCCATATTCTTGAATAAATTCTCACAAGGCTGATAACTCAACCTTACTCGTGTTGAAATTTTAACAGGAAATGTTATCGGACTTAGCACGAGCTACAGGAATATGCAAGACAATTAGGCCTATATATATTCTGATTTAATAAACTATATGTCTATTTGTTTTTAAAAAAAATGCTTGTTTCAAGTTCTTAGTGGAATCATAAAATTTTACTTTGTGAAATATACTGCTATTTTATACAAATACTCCAATAATATAAGACTTTTTTATTCCAGACTTTGCTGAAATACGTTACTGTACTTTCACGATGCTTGTAAGAGACTGTCACTGTCGCATGGTGCCTCACACGAGACTATTTGTGAGTCATTCAACCACTGTGGGTTGGAATAATATTTGTTGTACTTCGAAACAAACATGATGACAGTAAACAAATCTGAAGGAAAAAAAACAGTAAAGAAAATCTGTACTACCAAGAGTACATTATAAGATTATCGTACAGACTTCAATTTCCAACAGTACAATCAACATTATGTTACGAAACCATTATGACGCTACCATTCCATCAAATGTAACTACGAAAGAAAAGATAAATAAAATGCATTAAGCTGATGGATAAATAATCTGGGTTCGTATTATGACTAGAGATGATGGTATATCGCGAAAAATTTTTGCACCAACATAGCCTTGAAACCACTGACACACCGTAGCTGTCTGCAGACCAATAACAGGCATCAAATATTACAACAGCGGGATTCTTATTGGCTTAGTCAAATTGGGGCAACAGCTCCACGTACAAGCGAAAGCCAGTTATCTTTTCATAAGCTGAGCGTATGTTGAAGTCTAGCAAATAGTCAAGTTTT